>CAUYQG010247277.1:0-24301 GCA_963574415.1 Tarsius wallacei | reverse complement strand
TTTGTCTTAGCCTGAAAGTGCTTGTCATGTTCCCGTTCATATGTACATATGTCAACAAGACACACACATACATACACACACGGGCCAGGAGAATGCTCTTCCAATTTTCCAAACTTTGTAATTTCCAAAATTTGAGCCTCGGGCTAGAAAACGAGAAAAGCATCCTCGTTGCCTTAATCGCCCCAGACCGTGGCTCTTCAGTTTCTGAACTTGGATCTGTCGTTGGACTAAGAAGGATGCAGAGTTCAGGGGTGAGAACCTGGGCTGAAGGAAGGGAACAGTCAGCGGAGGCAGAGGCCGCTGCCCAAGGGACGAGGCTGCAGCTGGGCTCTGGTCAGCTGCAGGTGTAGGGGAGGAAGTGCCGTAGCCAGCCCGGTGGACTTCCAGGCGGCGCCAGGACTCAGTGGGTTGAACCGGCAAACAGCTCGTAGGGTCGGTCTTTCTCCACCTTTCTACGCCCCACTGAACAAGCCACTGACCATTTTCCTGACCAGATTTCCCTCTCCCCAGAGAGGAGACAGCAATGTCTAGTCATCAGCAGAATGACTGACCACTGTGTCACTCAGAAGCTGCTCCTAGAAGTGTTAGCAGAGACCTTTGAAAACATGAAACACAGCAGATGAGTGACAATAACAGGAAGTGGAAGAGAGTGCACACTTTGAGACCCAAAATGTTCTGTCCTGTGCTGGTCCCAAGGGGTTGTAAGGCCCCCATAAAGGTGTGTCATGTGGAGGACATCAGTGCTGGGGATCCCACGACCTGCTCCAACGTTTCGAGGAGCACACGGCCCTCTGAGATCATTTACATCTGTGCTGGAATTGCCCCCACGCCCCAGCCTCTCCCCTTTTCCACTCTGGACAGACAGAAGTGGCCAAGTCACTTTTCTACACAGATGACTCACCATTCACGAGCTGAGACAGCAGCAGTTTCCTCAGCAATTTGCCTTGCTTCTAGTCGAGTAAGGGGCACACGGGGCACACGTCTTGTGGGCTAGTTCTGCTTAATTTGTGAATCGAAGAAAGTGAGGGAACCACTAGACCCAAGTGCAAGTATCCAAGGTCAACTAGACCATGAGACACACAGCTAACTTCAAAAGACACGTGGTGTTGATTTTGATTGTGTGTGTGTGTGTGTGAGTGTGTGTGTGTGTCTTTTTCTGAGACAGGGTCTCACTCAGTCACCTAGGCTGGAGTGCATTGGCACCATCATTGCTCACTGTAATCTCCGGCTTCTGGGCTCAAGCAGTATTCTGTCTCAGGTTCCCAAGTTGCTAGGACCACAGGTACAGGCCACTACACCCAGCTAATTTTTTTTTTTTTTTGTAGAGATGAGATCTTGCTGTGTTGCCCAGGCTGGTCTTGAACTCCTGGCCTCAAGAGACTCTCCCACCTCAGTCTCCCACAGCACTGGGATTACACAGTGAGCCACAGTGCCCAGCAATCAAAAGACCCATAGATCTTTCTTACTCCTCAGTCTATACGTCCTAATTAGATTTGAGTTTGAAATCCCCATTCCCATGAAAGGTCCAAGCATGTTCATTTGGGGGCATTTTTTTTTGGCCAAATGGATGCAGTTAAGAACTTAAGGAGGAACGGGCAACTTTCTGCATTTCCCAGTACATATCAGCTATTTGACAACTTCTCCTAAAACATAGCTGCCTTTCGAGGGTGGTGTGGGTAGCCAGCCACCACTCTTCAGGACGAAAACTTTGCCAAGGTCCTAGAAGCGAGTGTACGGTGTGTTTGCATGACGGTGAGCACTTCTGGCCTGGCGATAACGGCACCGACAACTCCTGGGGCTCTCTTTGTTGTTGAAGCCTTCTGCTTTGGACCTGAGTTCAGGCCTCGCCAGCATCAGCAAGCGTTTCCCAGCTTGCTGGCCACGTTCAAAGAAGGAGCAGCAGGCAGGCGAGGACGATGGGAGCTAAGGACTCTGGAGTTTACAGCCCTCGCCACATTTACTCTCTCGAAGAACCCGAAAAGTGGTGCTCTGCCCTCCATTTTACAGGCTCCTTGAAAACCGAAGCTCAGAACAGTGAAGTAACTCGTGAGCTATGAATGGAGGTGCTGAGGTTTGAATCCAGAGTTTCTCAGCTCGGAAACATGCTTTATCCACAGTATCAGTTTACCAGAATAACCTGGGAATGGCCTCAAAAGACCTCTGTTGGAAATGCGCTTTTTCCTGGTTCTAAGGAAGTATTTCCTCTGTTGTTCGACTATCACATATGTAGTGCGTCCCGTGGAAATCTTGAGCGTCAGTAATGACAGGAGGGAGTACCTTCATTCTTTGAATATGTATACATGCAAATACATATTAGACATATAGTTACAACTGTCTCTCTGTTTTGAGACTGGGAATGAAAATAATTAGAATTTGCCGTTGGGCCTCTGTGTCCACTTTATCCTGATCTATTTTGTGTAACGTTTCTTTGCTAAGCTCTCGAATGCATTGTTAGCCTATCTGATCCTGTCGTCTGGAGACCGCCAAGTATTTCACATCTTACCCGGGGAACCGATCGCTTTTAAGGAAAGGGAGGGTATTCTCAACTGGCTTTTCCTCATTTAAACTCATTGAACATTGCTTCCAGTGCCGTTTTAAGGGCAAAGAAAAAGCAGTACATCTGTAAAGAGCTCTGTCACTTTTCTCCATGTGATGACTAATGGTGGGGAACTTAAAACCTTATCCTTGGGATCTTTTGGAGTCCAGACAATTCAACGCTCTCTTGGGATGAGTAAATATCAGCCTGTTCCCAGGAAGATTAACTGGTAAGATGAGGTGGAAAAAGCTGCTGCTTTGTAGAGGGCTATACTTAAACTGCCGTCCACACTTCTCAAGGCAGAATCTCAGATGATTTACTTCCATATGGGGTGCTGTGATTTCTAGAAAGAAAAGATATTTTATGCCGTTTTAAGAGTAACAGTCGTCTCTTTCCAAGATGTTAACTTTGGTCTCACTGTTTGCTAATGCAACATACTTACTGACCCTTGAAGAACCATGCAATAAAGTAGAATTAGGAGACCTGGATTCTAGAGCTTTGCATCACTAAACATACAGCGCTTGCAGGCAGATTCTCAACTTCTTTGCCCGCTGTGGGGGTAGCAGTGCCAATCTAGCTTCCCTCACAGCCTCACGTTTAAGAAGAAAGAAATGAAGAACAGTTAAGTATTTGGAAAGTTCTAAGAGCCCCAGCAGGGCTTTGTAGTCAGAAAGCCCCGCCTTGAACCTTAGCTTAGCTCATCACCTGTGTGAGTCGGTTTCCTAGGCTCTGTGTCTTGGTTACATTATCTGCGAAATGGGCTAAAAACAGTTCCTACCTCATAGGGCTCTTGGTATGCTTGGAGAGGCTGGAAAGACTCACAGACTATATGTCACCGATTCCTTCGAAGCATCAGATAAGAGAACTGAGGTCCCTGCTGGTGAAGTGTCTTACCCCAATTCATCCATCAATGAATACTTTTGAATTTTGCCATGCAGTTTGCCTTCAGGGATTCAAACGACGTTGCTTAAATGTCCACACTACCCTCAGTTCTTAGGAAGACTTTTTCCTTCACTGAAAGCTCGTTTTGCTCCTTTGTGTCGGAAGGAATGATCCTGTTGCTGACTTGTTCTTGTTTATGGGCTGATGACTCACGTGTGAGCTATCCGAACATCTTGCTCCTTCTTTCTTTCTCTCTTCTGCCCTGTCCATCCTGGGACCCTCTTCCTTCTGCTAGAGCTTCCGCTGGAGACGGGGAGAGGGCGGTGACGGTGGTTTAACCCCTTGTTGGCAGCCCTGTCTCTTGAGAGGAGGTCACCACCCTCACTCCCACCCCCTGCTGATTGATGAGAGGAGGACAGTGATCATCTCAGTGTCTTCCCAAGTCTCCTGTCCTGCTCTGCCTCCCACATCTCCCCTCGCCTCCTTGCCCCGTTGCCCCTTCCTCGCAATCCTCTTCCGGGGTGATCTCAGAACTAAGTTCTCTAGGGCTCTGTCCTTGCCTTTCTTCGGATTCTGCCTGCTCTTCCTGGGTGATCACAAACACTCGTGTGTCCTGCTACCGTCTGTCTGACGCAGACTCCTAAGTCCATCACTTTAACTTGCATTTCTCACTTACCCTTCAGATCCCAGTGCCTCTTGGACATCTTTGCCGGTGTCCCGCAGGCACCTCCAACATATTGTCCCCACAGATGAGCTTGCCAGTCTCCCCTCCTCAAACACAAACATGCACACGCATGCACACACGCACCGCTTTCCTCCTTCTGTGGCCGAGTGAATCGGGCATTCTCAACGCTTTGCCCAAGCCCTGTACCGATCCAGTTTTCAAATAACTTTTATTTTATCTCGAAGTGCCTCTTGAGTCTGGCATCCCTTTCTCGTGCCTGGAGCGGTTGCCTCCATCCAGCACTCGCCTTTCTCCGTAATAGCTTCCCAACTCTTCTCTGTGGCCTGGTTCTCTCCATACTCTCTGACCTGCTATCTCTGTTCTGCCCCCAATGATTTTCAAGCCGAGTTTTAGCTTTGGTGACCTTCTGTTGGAAAAAATGCTGTTAGGTCCTCAACTGGCGTCTACAAAAGAACCCAGACGACCATCATAGATTAGCAAAGTTGCCAGGTTCCGAGCATCGGCCTCTCCCCCCACTTGCGAAGGTATCGAGCAGGCCATCACATTCTATGGATGGAAACCTTGGACAGTCAGCTTCGGCCACTTTTCCCCACACGCTGGCCTGACATGAGGTGGTGATGTCCTCCTCAAAGGCCTCGCCATACCTTTCGTATTATCCTCTCATACGACCCCCCCAGGGCTCTGCAAGTCAGTACTTCATTCTTAATTTTAGATGAGGATGTATTTTTGCATCCATCTCTTCCCAAAAGACTTTGAGCTCATCGAATCGGATAATAGGCTTATTGTGTTGTTTTTATCATCTTAAAGACCCTATCACATTGGACGATATCTTACACCCAGAAGGAATTCAATAAATATTTGTTGAAGGAATACACTTATGATAATCATAAGCCCACAAGAGTATTCATTGTCTGTATTCTATTTTCATAGTTACATATTTGAGTTTTTTAATGTGTATATGTTCATAGGGTACAAGTGCAGTTTGGCTACATTGTTTTGTTTTGTTTTTTGAGTTGAAGGCTCACTCCATTGCCCAGGCTGGAGTGCAGTGGCATGCTCACAGCTACCCCAGCGCCGACCTGCTGGGCTCTGGCGATCCTTCCATCTCAGCCTTCCGAATAGCCGGAACTACAGGTGCACACTACCATGCCTGGCTAATTTTTGATTTATTGTAGAGACGAGGTCTCGCCAAGTTGCCCGGGCTGGTCTCGAACCCGTGGGCACAGGCAATCCACTCGCCTTGGCCTCCCAAAGTGCTGGGATGACAGGCTAAGCCAAGAGCCCAGTTTGCTACATTGTTATGTTGCACTGTGATGAAATCAGGGCCTTCAGTGCACTGTCTCACCAGAGCACACACACTGTACCCACCAAGCATAAATATTTCATTTTTTATAATCACTTACTAAATAATTCACCTAACACCCCACACACTAATTAACAAAAAGTATCCTCATAATTGGCCTTGATATCATATCAAGATGCTAAGAGTTTAGAGTTAAGTTTTTAAAAATATTTCTGTACTCTCATGGCTTTCGGTGACTTTCAGGTTTCTCTAAAGTTAATTGAACTTTAATTAACTTAACTTGCTTTAAAAAGATAAGCATCCTACTTAAGCTAATCTGATCCCAAATTTCTGATTATTTTATAAGGTCCAAAGATAGGTGAAGCTATTAAGTCTAAATGTATTTTAATAAATAGGGTGAAAGATGTCAGCTTCACATGTAATTTAAAGAGGTCATGCATGTAGGAAGCTAGAGAAAACAAGACAAAGTCATCTCACATTTTGAAATCTGGCCGGGCATGGTGGCTCAAGCCTGTAGTCCCAGCACTTTGGTAGGCCGAAGTGAGGGGATTGCCTGAGCCCACAGGTTCGAGAACAACCCAGGCAACTTGGTGAGACCTCATCTCTACAGTAAAAGTCAAAAAAGTAGCCAGGCATGGTAGCGCTCGCCTGTAGTTCCAGATACTCGGAAGGCTGAGGTGGAAGGATCGCCGGAGCCCAGCGGGTCGAGGCTGCGGTGGCCGTTAGCCTGCCCCTGCACTCCAGCCTGGGCGACGGAGTGAGACTCCAACTCAAAAAAATAAAAATTAAAATGTTGAAATCTGCAGTTAAATCCACTGTATTTTCACATGCTATAATGTAAGAGTGTTAGAAGTTGAACAGTATGACTGTACATTGGTTTTATAAAAGTACCACAGTATGTGATTACTTGTTTAACACTGTGCCTAGAGATAAGAAAACAGTAATGATCTTTGTGATAACGAACATTTACTGGCACTTGCTCTGTGTATGCGGATGCGGCACTAAGTGCTTTATATGCATCGTTTGATCCCTGCAGTATCCCTTTGACAGAGTTCCTGTTACTGCTTCCGTTTTACAGATGAGCAGATGAATCTTGGGAAGGCCGAATGACTTGTCAGAGGGCATGCAACTAACACGTTTTCGAACTATTTGAGCCTAGGTCTGATGGCTTGTTCTGTATTAAAGGGATGAATGCCTTTGAATCATCCCAGTTCTATGCTGATTAGTAAGTGATTGATACATCACTCGATAAATTTGTAAGAACTATGTTTGGGACACATCTAAAATGATGTCACACACTGTAGTCCTTATGAGTACAAAAGAAAAGCAGAACTAATTGAGAATCATCAAAGTTCGCCATTGTTAACTATTATCTAAATCTACCACTTTAGTTCGTTTTTAGAGTCTGCTTTTCTATTAGAATCTTCAGCATTCACTGTAAAGGGTGCCTGACTGTGTTTTCTGGACCGAGCTCTTTCTTGGGTAGACATGTAAGAAAAACTAGCTCTTTAAAATTGGACGATGATGAGGAATGACCACCAACACATTATTAAACTGTTCTTAACTATTCCATACATGGTAGGAGATCTTGAGGTCTCTTGCTTGATGTGAGACATACAGTTTTCTGCTAGAGGGTAGTTTTAAAAACAACTGGTAGTGAGTTTTGTGACTCTCTTCAAGTGCAAATATGCTCAAAATAATCACAATGAAAAGGGCCTGAAGATTTTCTAATGCTTCTTTCCAGGTAGATTATCTTCAGAATATCTGCCCATTACAGTGTGTTACAGGATACCGATAAAGAATGCACTTTTTTCTTGATATGTGCTCCCAGGGTTTAATTCATAAGTAGTGGAATGAAGATGGAGCCACCTTCATTATAAACTTTGAGGGGCATGGAGAAAGTCCCTGTGCCCCAAAAGACCTTGCCCCTTAAAAAAAAAAAAAAAAGTTACCCACCTCAGTGGTTTCCAGTGCCTGGTTGCTCCCTGTCCACAAGTAAATATCCCTGGGAACAGGGATCGCTTATGTCTTTGTCACACCCTTAAGCAGTCAAACTAGGCAACTGTCAAAAATGCAGATTCTCAAGATTACGCTCATGGATTTGGACTTGACCTGTTTGGGAGGAGATGGAGGAATCCATATTTTAGCAAGCAAGTTCTGATATAGGTGGTCTTCTGGACCACACTTGGAAAAACCCTTGACTTAATGGAGAATTGACACACCCAGTCGTTAACACACCGGTAAGTTACCAAACTCGAAATTCACCTCACTTAAAATATCATCTAGGTCTAGACCGCCCTCATTTTTGGATTTATCTGGACTTTATTACTTCAAGTATCTGCAGGTAAAATAAATGAAACAAGAACCCCTTAACGGACTGTGAAAATCAAGAAAAGAAAAAATAATTTTTTTTGTTTGTTTCCAAATGGTTCTCTTCAGTCGTTCCAGAAATCAGCGCTGAAATGCTAAAATGTTAGAGCAGAATGTACAAAACGTTCTTGAATTATATTTCATTCTTGGGTGCCAGGCACATTGGGTTTGTATCCCAAAACACTGAAGTAATAAAAAGCAGGTGCCTTGTCAATTTTCTTTCATAATTGGGAAACTAAGAGTTGATGTATTGTGCTAAGAGTTTTGACAGAATGACCCCCGTGGCTGAGTCCAGTTGCCTTATTACACATCGAATAAGATAGAGACTGGGAGAGGACACAGCACTTAGGAATACAGTTGATGAAAAACGAGACTAATAATACTTTTTATGACTTATGGAAAGTGAAACTTCCTTTGAATAATCACTGCAGTTGAAAAATGTGACCAGTTGCTAAGAAGACCTTATTGCATATGATGGAGACTCTCTCTGGGTTTGGGAGCTTAGAAAAAAATCTTGCAAGAGTGTTAATGTGGAGAAAACAGGAAGACAACTTCCTCTCTGAATACATACCATTTCCTGGGGAGGAAGTGGGGGCTTTTTTTTTTTTAAGAAAAAAATCCATTTGTTGGCTCCGAAACAGAGAGTCATCTATGTAATGATGACCATATATGTTTATGAAAGCCAGGACATTGACCTTTGCAGACAGTAAAAACCCGAAAGTACCTCCTTCACTTGATAACGGCAAAAAAGCAGCACTCTCGGATTCATTGGCGTGGCGTTGGTTATATTTTGTGATCACCACTGATTTACTCCAAGCCACGCGTATGCTACCTGGACTGTTTTTAAGGGACGGTAGTCCAACCCAACGCCGTCAAATGGGTTTCAGCTCTGCTCTTTTGGACACGGTGACGTCCCCTGAGGCAGCCACACCACCCAGCAGGCAGAGCCGCTGAGGGCCCAGGGACGGCCAGCGAGCCAGAACACATCCTCCAGGAGCTTTGCACGGGCAGAAAGAGCTGCCCCGGGCATGAGGCACACGGGCGTGATCCGTGCTCGGCTTGGCTGCCGGCTGCCACTTGTCTCTAGCCAACTTCACGGAAGGATGAAGCAATAGCATTAAAGTGACCACACTTACCAACCAGCTTGGGGAATTGTGAGCATATGCTAAGAACCATGGGACCCACAAGACGCCCCAAGTCTAAAGATGGGACCAGCCATGGCTTCGAAGCAGTCGCTTTCACGCCGTGTGGAGTGTTTAGGCAGAATTTGCCCTCTAACCTTTAAGGGGCTCAAAAGATGGGACAGCGAATAATTGAAATGACAGCCTTGACAGCCTTCTGCCATACACAGCAGAAAAAGCACACAGCAGAAAGCTGTACTCGGAGAACCCAAGGCCGCAAGACTTCCAGAATACAACAGAGAAGTTCGACTGGTGCCGTTTCAAGAAGACACGTTCCTCCGCAGGGAGCAGAGCAAATATCTTTTATGGAAGCAAAAAGGGAAGCAGACTCAACATCTTTCCTTAAGTTACCTTGAAAGAATGTTACGGTTTAAATTTACTGTGTTTTTTCAGGAGGTTGGGTGATATCTTTCTCTCTCCCTTTTTGATCCTTACGACACTTCACGGTCTATAGAATCTTTGTCCGTTATTTACCTGACTTAATATGTTGAAAAGATTCTTCTGAAACCGTTTGTTTTCACAGTGTTTCTTGCTATCACTTCATTTTTTCCAGAAGTTTCCAAAGCATTTGATACACAATATTATGGAGTTGCAAAGCTGTCTCATGGCACACCCGCGGCGGCTTTTATTTTCTTACATGGTGGGTTTTCTTTATGTGTGGACTTTGCAGGCAAGAATAAAAGCACCTGCCCTCTGACTTTAGGTCTAAGAAGGCAACATGAAAGGGGTTGCCTGATGACCGCTGGCCTGTGGCAGCCATTCTGGCAATTTCTGCAGCTCTGAAATTAAAAAAAAAAAACCAAACTTTTCAACAGAACTGTTTACATTTTCTTGTATCATTGCTAATTAGTCACCACAATTATCCATTTTGCCTGAAATAGGCTCTCTTTTTTTTGAGTGGGAGTCTCACTCCTTCGCCCAGGCTGGAGTGCAATGGCACGCTCACGGCCACCGCAGCATTGGCCTGCTGGGCTCCGGCGATCCTGCCGCTTCAGCCTTCCAAGTAGCTGGAGCTACAGGTGTGTGCCACCACGCCCAGCTAATTTTTGATTTATTGCAGAGACAAGGTCTCGCCAAGTTGCCCGGTCTGGTCTTGAACCCGTGGGCTAAGGTAAACCACTCACCTTGGCCTCCAAAAGTGCTGGGATGACAGACTGAGCCACCAAGCCCAGCCAATAGACTCATTTTTAATGACATATGAGCTATATTTGTTTTCCATGTTTGCCAACCATTTTGAAAAGATTAAGGAATTGTTTCTAAATAACAGATAAAAGGTCTCTATTGCTTAATCTCCTCAATAAAGAAAATTAATTCCATCGAAACACAAATTAGGAAGGCATTTAAAACCAGAAAACTCAAAGAAGGTGTTGTTATTGCCAAAGGTATCCATTTTCTGTAGGCACAAAATAAACCTTGGTTCTTCCCAAATGTACAAAAATTCACATGGACAGCATGAGCAAAACACCGGAAAGTGTGAACTAAATGGGGTGCCAACCCGCAGTGCTCAGCTGTCTCAGCTCTAAGCCAGAATCGGGACATCTTTCCGAAGCAGTCACTACAAGGCAGTAAGGAAGGAGCAAGGCACGTCTTTGACCTGTTCAGGGAAAGAAAAGAAAAGGGCTCTGATGGCAAGGCCACCTCCAGCCACCGGCCCTGTCCGTGAAAGGAGCAGAAGGCAGCCCCTCCGAAGCAGTGACATTTGAACTGTTGCAAGAGCCATTATCCTGCTTGCCAAGTAAATTCCGCCCATGAGCCACAGAGGCTGTCATCTAAGCACCATGAATCGTACAACTGCAGTCATTATCCTATTTGAAGGCGTCCCTTCACCAGCCTGGTGTTGTGGCATGTAGTATTGCTCAAAAAAAAAGGTCAAATTGAATTAAATAGGCTAACCCTCTTGAAGGAAGTAACCATGTCTTACTTATATTTGTATCCCCAGCGCAGTACCTGCAAGGTACTAGACCCTAAGCACTCAGTGATTAAGCAAGTATGGTGGACCCGCAGTGGACTGGGCATCCGGTTGAGGCCCAAGGACGGGCCATGAGAGCTCTAACCACCTCGTAGAAATGAGTAAATGAGACTTACGGGTAAGCCCGCTGCATTGAAGCACTCCGAATAATCCTTGCTAACAAAACAAAGAATGACAACAGTTAGGCCATCACACTAAATGCTCAAAGAGCAACCCACAGATTGGAGCATTCCGGTATGTGGCAACCATATGGCGATGCATTTTACCATGTTGACCTCATGCTGTAAAATTCACACATTATGTGTAAAGAAATATACCAGGAAGATACAGGCTATCACAAATAGTAAAGTGAAAAATGCATCGCTGAAGTTTACCGCTAAGTGACAGATATAGGAACATGAGTATTTGATTCTTAAGAGTTTTATTGATGCCAATTTCAAGAGGCCCTCTAATCAATGCAAGGAGAATGGAGGATACAAAGAAATGAAATATAATGGTGCAACGATGAGAGGAGAAAGGTACCTAATTTAATTTAGGTATGGCTAAAATTACATCAAAAACATGTAAAAGCTCTAAGACCACCCTTGGCAGGAAGCCAGGCGACCCAGTCCTTGTTCTCTCTGCTAAGTGCCTGTATGAACTTAAGCAGATTTCCTGGCCATCATATGAATGCCCCAAACTATTTCTGATATGAGTGCTGTTTAAAAAAAAAACAAAAACACAAACACTTGGGGTCTTTGGTGAGACCCCTTAATGCATATGCTTTTATCTGTATCAACATCTCAATAGAGTTATAGACCCATAAGTCAGTGACCTCTTTATCATCTTGAATACAATTAACTTGACATTACTGGGAAAGCTGTGTCAGCAATTCCCTAACAATGTCACTTTCCAAGGGATTGCCACCCCCCACCCCCCACCAGTCCTCTCTGTTTTCACAACACTTTTGCGGATTTCTGTTTCAGAGCTTGCCTAGAGCAATGCATGTGACTTGGTCTGTTTTTCATGTCTGCTGTCCACACTAGACTCTGAGTTCTTGAGAACAGACACCGCGGACTCCTTGTCTTGATGGTCCCGGCATTTAGTCCGAGACTGGGCGCATAGAAGTTGCTCAATGAATATCGAATGACTAGAGCATGGCGTTAGCTTGGCTGGCAACAGTGTGTGTGGTATGTGTTAGATCTCTTCGCTTTGCCCTCGCGCCCTTCGAGGCCGCCTGCTCGGTGGGGCTCTCTCCCTCTCAGTTCCCTCCCTCACACCTTCAGGCCTAGGGCTGGCGGCAGATGCTTTTGTGCCTGGGTTCTGGCTCTAACCCTATACTCACAATGCTTACGCCTGGATAATCAGGCCTTGACTCCTGCACGGATTATCCTAATTCGAGCGCACCATCTATTTCCTGCCAGAACACTCACTCACGTAGTAGATAAGGGAGGAAGATTTCAGTTTACAGTGGGTTTTTGCACTTATGTTATTGAGAAAAACAGCACTGAGTTTTTTTGGAAACATCTGAACAACCAGATCCCATGCAGGCTAGGTGTTTTTACACACGGCTGGTCTTCGTGGATCCACTCATTCCAGAGTCTGTTGCGGATCCGTTTCAGTGTCTGTATCACGCGTGCATTTTGCATTTGAAATCGTTACTGTGCTTACGTGTGGCCATCCGTGGGAACATAATGGAGCAGATAGACCATGCCTTTGTCGCTTAGCATGGGAACATAAGTACCTCAAGAGAAAACATGCCATCTTTTTCCTTTTGTGGTGACTCGCTCCTAGCCATTTTCAAGCTGACTAATAGCTAAAAAATCTAGATATTTACGAGTTATGAATACAGCCTAACCATGTAGCGCCAGATCTGACAATAAACATTTGACACATTTTTTTAGGCCTAATCTGGTAGGACTTGTTACATTCTTTTCCAGAGCCAGCAATTCCTAAAGTGAAATAACCAGTCTATTCGCGTACTCACAGTACCGTCGCTTGAAGAATCATGACAGTGTCCATCCTTTAGAGAGCGTTGAACATAGTACTTCAGGCAACTGTGCAGATAAACCATGCCTTCGTTGCTGATGTGTATGTACTGTGAGACTTTTTCTGTGTTGTATCCTGCAAAATCCCCAGTGCCTAAAACACAGCATGGCGTCTAGTAAGGGTTCCGTGAGCATTTCTTGATTAAATGAATATATTCGAGTTTGGTTGTATTACTGTGCTCTCTATGATTGTTTGCAGTTGTTATCATTCATGAATGATTTTCAGTGGCAATTTAGGTTCATTCCTTCAACAGATTTTTACTGCACTTTTACTCTGCTCAAAGCATTGTACTAGACGTTTCTTCTGGGAGCTCACATTCTCCAGGTGAAAATATCCTCTAGAACACTGCACAGCCCCTTCACTTCTCAGCATTTTTGCTCAAAGTAAGCCCCACTTTCACGCCCCCAAACTGTAATCTGAAATACGTGAAAGAATTTAGCACGTTCTGATCCCACCTGGGAGCCATGACAGCAGCCAGGCTGCGCCTTTTCGTGTGAACTTGATACCACCATGAGACTGCTGATGTACCCTCTCCTCTTGCATAATTTCTCTACCTCACTCTCAAGGGTAGAAAATCACATCTTTGCTGGGTGCGGTGGCTCACGTCTGCAATCCCAAAGTGAGAGAATTGCTTGAGCCCAGGAGTTCAAGACCAGCCTGGGCAACATAGTGAGGCTCATCTGTACAAAAAATACCAAAAAATTAGCTGGATGTGGTGGCACACACTTGTCCTAGCTACTCGGGAGGCTGGGGCGGGAAGATCACCTGAGCCTAGGAAGTCAAGGATAAGGTGAGATGGCACCACTGGACTCCAGCTGGGCAACAGAGTGAGACCCTGGCATGAAAGAAAGAAAGAAACAGAGAGAGAAAGAAAGAAAGAAAAGAGGGAAGGAAGGAGGGAAGAAGGAGAAGAAAGGAGGGAGGGAAGGAAGGAGAGAAGGAGAGAAAGAAGAACGCCTTCCCAACTTTTCCTGTGTGTGATTGACATGCAGCGTCCAGGCATTGTGCTTCCATTATAGAATCCTCAAGTCCTGTCTTAGGTCTTTCCGTGACTCCTCCTGGTCTGTTCGCTTTTATACTCCTAGGCATTTTGATTTATTCACACATGCTTTCACTTGTTTGACTAAAAATAGGTCCTTGATACAAGTCACTCCTACGCAGTAGTCCTAGTGGTTCCAGAACCTGAGATGTATTGAATAGAACTCCACGCTCGAGAGTAGTTGTTGCTGAATCCAAGCAGACTTGCTGCACATCCCGATTTGGTGAGGGCATTGTACGTGGCAGAGGCCGTTAGGACTGGGGGGGGGCGGGGAGCATTCCCTTCAGGCAGTCAAGCGTCATCCTCCTTCTCCTCTTCCTCCCTCTTCTGCTTCCTCTCATACTCTCTCTCCTGTTTATCTTTTTATGTCTTTTTTTGTTTTAGGATCCAGAGATCATCCTCCCTTTGTAAAGATTTGCGTTTACATGATAGAAAGAAATGCTTTAAAGACGCAGCAAGCAGGTGCAGGTCATGGTGCTAAGCAGTGGCATGCAACTGTCTAAGTATCCATTGCTCTGCAGAATCCACTCATGACCCTCCTTTAGAGTGTGTTTCAGATTTCTTGGCATAAGTGAATGAGACTTTAGTTTTCTTTTTTATTAAAAAATAGGAAAGAAAAGACAAAGCCGTCCTTTCTTTTCAAGAAATTTAAAAGTCAGCGCAGTTGTGTGAAGTAATTGCTTTCAAATCCTAAAACGAGAGAAACTCAGGAATGAAGCTTACCGTCTTCACCGTTTGGGGCACATGGAATTGTCTCTCCTATTCTTCTCCTCCATTGTCACCCTGGGGGGCCACGTTATGTGGGTGTGGCATGGCGTCACTACCCTCTGATGGCTTTGCATTCTGGTGCTTTCCCTCCTGAAGTGGCCATTTTCAGTCAGACTCTTACAGTGATCTCAGCATTCTCCCCAGCCCCAGACCCCAGACACACACACACTCTTCGCACCACCGCAGATGTGGACTAGTCAGAGCCCAGAGTTCCCAAGATGTCAGCAGAAGACATGGTGGAGTAGGCCCAGCCGTGACCTGAAGGAAGTAATTAAAGTGCAGGAGTGAGTGTGACTGTGAGGAACAGGCTAGCTTGGGACGGCTTTCTCTGATGAAATCTGCCAGGCTCTTAGTCTTCCAAATGTGGGAACTTTTGTGCTTGTTTTGCTTTTAACCACAAGATAAGTCCCAGGAGAGATTCCGTTCATTCCTCATAGAGAAACAGAAGAAAAAGAATGAAGTCGCACTCGTCACTCGCTGGAAGAACTGTGTTTACTCTGAGATCGGATTCAAGAAACGGACATGGAATCTCAGCAAATCTAAGCTACAGATGGCGTTTACTTTGCAGCTGGGCCCTGCAGCGTTCAGCCATGGATTCTCCTGACCAGCAGAATCTCCACCATTAAGTGCATTAACGAATACAGACATTTACAGAGAGACTCATTGTGGGCAAAGCCATTCATTGGGGCCATGTTTACATTTGTATTGTGACTAATCTTTCATCTTTTGGCCTGAGGCCCTTACTATATTCCAGAAGATAGTAATAGTATAACCAGAATCCTTAGATACTGAAGTACTCATGCTGTTATTTCTTCCTTTACCCAAGTTGATTCCTGGTCACCCTCCCCCTTCTTATCACTCAAGAAATAACTGTCAATAACGTTTTCTTTATGCTGATAAGTGATTCCCTTCCTGGGGGAAGTAGGAAGTGAACCCTGCTTAATGAGATGATTGGTCTTCCTTTAGTCCAGGTTGATAAGCTATAGAGAGACTTTTGCAGTCATTATTTTACTCATCTTTTATAGAAGATGTGGAGACTTTCGGGTGGGTTTGGCTTTCTGCCGGTGAATGTTGCCACTGTTTTCCTCCGATGTATATTCCCATCATCAGTCATCGAAACCTTTCTGACTAAGCAGAGTTAGACTTTGCAAGACTAGGTGCGTCAGGGTATTGGATGTGGGGAGCGTCGAGTAAGAGGGGGCAGTGAGACCTCAGACAGAAGTACTGACAAACAGTCTCCCAAAACACGGAGTCATCACAGCCCAGGTAGGACAGAGGAGCTCAGCTGTGTCACTCCTTCTCATAGGCCCACAGCCCCAGAAGAGTCCGGCCCCTGGATCTCAGAGGATGCAGCCTCCTTCAGGAATGGGGTGCTAGCCCAAGCCTCACATCTCACTGCTGCCATCAAGACAGCCTTCCGGGAAGATTTTCGACATGTCATTCTAGAGAAGGGCCATGTGACTTCATAACAGCTCACAGGGAAAAGGCAGATGAACAGAAATAAATTGTCCGAAATAGGCAGGTGTATTAGTCAGAGTAACTTTTTGACTGTGAGTGACAGAAAATGCAAAATAACAGTAGGTTAAGCAACATGCAGCTGTCTTTGTGTCTCTCATACTGCAAGTCGCAAGGTAGGCGATCCAGAAGAGGGAGACGTTTCTATAGTGTCTCGGACCCACACCCCTTCCCTCTCGCTGCCCTGCCAGTGGTGGCATGTGACTCTCGTGTCCTGGGACAAGACAGCCACCAGGGCTCCCGAGAGAAAGGAGGGGGAAGGAGCAGCAGAAAGCGCCCCTCTCCTTCGGACCCTTCCCAGAGATCTTAGTCCCAGGTTCATCCCTCGCCGCACGAGTGGCTGGAAAGTATAGTCTTGCTTTGGGGAGTCATGTGACCAGCCAAAAACCAGGAATGGCATGTCTCATGATGGAGGGAGGGACATTGTTCTCCGTTTTGGAACGTTGCCGGTGCTTTCCCCTCTTCCCAGAAGACCAGGGGTCTTCCCGTGGAACGTGGCACACTTCTCCTGTTCTGTTCACTGTACACCCAGGGTCGGCTCTTCAGTCCCAGGGCACACACTGGAAAGAGATGTGTCTGAGCCAGGAAGTTCAGGGTCAGTTACCAGGATGGCATGAGGACTGGGACCCTCCCTGTACCCCGTGTTGGTTCAGAGAACTGAATGGGCCCTGTCAGGTGAGGGACAAGTGAGGGAACTCATGGTGTTCAGCTGAGAAAAGACAGGGGGAAGATACGGCGTCTGACTTAGGATGTTTGGAGAGCTGGTCTGTGTGCTCCCAGCTGGGAGGAGTAGAACATGCCCCGCGGCTGGGAGCCCAACGTGAGGTTCTGCATGCAGGAACATCGGATTCTCAGAGCAGTGCCCAGGCCTAATAAACCTCCTCTGGGGAGAGAGAGCCAACAAGCTATTGGCAAAGGGATTGAAGGCAGGGGCCGTGGGGACCGTTGACAGGGGTTGGGCAGTGGCTGTGGGGGCAACTGCCAGCTTTCTAGGCCTTTCTGGCCCTAGGCTCCTTACCCCTGCAGTCCTTCCTCCACACCACCAGAGCGGATCGTCAAAATGCAAAGCAGATCCAATAACTTCCCAAGGTAATCCCTCTCAAGGCTTCCCGTTGCCCGCGGACCGCCCAGTTCCTCCTGACCTGGTGTTTGCTCACTCACTCCCAGCCTCCAGACACAATTTCCACTTCCTCAATCCGTCCCGTTTCTCTCCTCCTGGAAGTCTGCCCAAGGTGTTCCCTCCTCCAGAGCACTCTCACCGCCTCACTCCCATAGGTCACCTGGAGACTCCCACACACCCTCAGTCGACACTTCCTCCCAAAGCCCCTCCTGTGCCCTCAGAGAAGGGGCCCCATGATTTCTGGCCCCTCCCTTGCACAGTGCTCAGCGCGGTTGCTACAACTGCTTATTTAAAGACCTGTCGGTCCAGCTAGACTTCAGGGCCCAGTGTCCTCAGAATTAGCGCACTGCCTGGTACATGGTAGATGAGCAATTGCACTGTTGAACATTGTAGAAGGTATTCAAGCATCAGCTGAGGGGAGACACAGGTTGAGGATGGAGCAGAAGGCCAAAATGGTGGGAAAATGAAAGGAAAAAAGCAAAAACAAAAAGGCTGTGGCCCTCTTCTCCCTTCCAGTTTGTTCAGAGTGATGGGATTGCAGCATGGGAAAGGCGTTCCTGCAGCCCCATGGATTGCCTCCTGGCCCCCAGAGGCCCAGCAACTGTTCCCCTGGAATTTGAAATACAAGCTATGTTAATGGATGTCAGGATTACTGAGCCTGGATTTACAGCTACGAAAATTGACCCAGATTTATTTTCTATTGTTCAGAATTAGTTATGTCGAAGGAGGAATTGGGGCTTCTTGGTGTATGGACTGTTGCTCACGCGTCTGTGGACATACATTGTGTTTGGTTTCGTTATCGGTTCTGGAGAGGGTGACGGTGGCTCTCAGGCAGGGTGGCTCTCAGCGAGGTCCCCGCGAGCAGCATTTGCGCGTGAGCGACTTTGGCCTGGCAGACCTCAGTGACCTGAGCTGGCCACCGCCTCTGCCTTCCCTCCGAGTGATCTTCACAGGCGCTCAGTAAACCCCTGCCCTCTCGCACCTGCTGCCACTTGCCTCCTCATGCTTGACATTCCACAGCCTCAAATACAAGGACCAAAGAATAACATGGGATTTAAATTCACGTGGAGATGCAGTGAGCTTTGTTGAAAAGGGGGACCCTCAGGCTGTGGAGAGTGTGGTGGAGAGGACGGAAGGGGAGGGCTTAAGATGGGAAGGGGAACGCGTTCCAAGTAGGCTGAGCAGGCCAGGCAGGCAGGGGGTCAGCAACATCTAATTCATAATTTCGCTTGGGCTTATTTGCCCTAGATGTTACAGACAGAAGCAATTTCTTGTTTGGGGTCTAGGGAGTAGCCAAAAGTGACTCTGACCTCAGAGCGGGTCTCTTCCTGTCAGCATGAACGTGGGCAGTCTCTGTCTCCCACTGGCGGGCGAGACACACAGTCCTGGGTTTGCACCCTCACGGCTGGCCTCTGCATGCTGTTTTCTTGCCCAAGTCTTCCTTCTTGGTCTCCACGGGTCATCGGAAAGTCACCATCCAGGAACGCCAGACAGCATTTCCCCGAGAGGTGGGGTTTTAGGTCCACACAGCCCAGAACAGTGGTTGCCTTGAAAAAGATTTCTTAAAGCAGAGTCCTTTCCTGAAGCTGACTGAAAATGACAAGCCTTTCCTAGAACAAAAATCACCCAAGCAACTGGGATGAACTATTTATTTTTCCTGATAGCTTCAAGGAGACACATGAACAATGATCTCATTGTCTCCTCCCTTTTGGTCATAAAAGGCACGCAGACGCTAATGCTGTGTGTACAAAACTTTAATTAATGGTAGTCACTTTTTACTTGAACTTTCAATCTAAAAAATGTAATTGTTAATTGATTTTTTTAAATGCTCAATTTGTTCATCTTGTAGGTGCGTCTCTATGCTATGAAATTACACATTTTAAAATGCAGAGATGATGAGAGAGGTTTAATTCTTTTGACATATACAATGACAGTGTTTCAAATCTATAAACAAAACCCCCTGGTGCAATTAATCATTAACCTACTTGCTTTATGGATTAAGGGAGAGAGAAAGCATTAACTCTTCTGTGACGTATTGTAAATCAGCAAGAGAGGAAAAATGGCAGAACATGTTGATTTTGCCACACTGACAATAGTTTGGTAATCAGAGTATAATGTTCTAATAACTTCCTGATAGCCCATTGTCAGGCACACAGACCTGGCCCTTGCCTTTGACAGGGTCTTTTGGAATTGTCTGCATGCAGGCGTCTATACCTACCGTGGGCGCACTTGTCCTGGTGTGTTCCTTGGTGCGAGTTTCGCCTCACTTCTTTGTATCCCAGTAAAATCACGCGTCACTTTTTCTGCTGTCTGCCAGCAGAGATTTAGCCAATATTTTCTTGGTGGAAGCAGACACCCCAGAAGGCACAGAGGATTCATCTTTAGTTTTCTGAGTTCATGAGCTGGTGAAGGAATCACTTTTATCTTCCTCTGCACTTTTCTACTGAAGGAAATGGAGAACCTGCCATCCATGGTCCTTTCTGGAAACTCCCCCTCAGAGCTTTCCCCCTTTGGCCACTGTCTTCAGTGCTCTTGGAAGAATCTTGTCACCCTGTGCTGAGGCTCCCCGGCCCTGTCAAGCAGTGAATTGAGGTGCTTATGTGAGCATAGGTAAGCCTAAGAGAGCACAGTGGCATCATCTACATTCCCAGAGGGACACTTTTTTTTTTCCTGTTTGAATGCATGCTTGATCAGTAGCAGGACTTGTGGTTCTGTCAGAGGTCAGCTCAACAGCAGAGGAAAGCTCGTACCTGAGGGGAGTCGTGCTGCAGAGAGAGTTGGTTTATATAACTTGGATGTCTTCACTGTTCAGGATTCTTGGCTCTTCTCATTTCATTTGCCCACGTAGAAATGACCAGGAAAAAAAAATTCACTGTCTGAATATTTTAAGTCTGTTTTCCAAGCATGCATGTCACAGAATTGCATGTATCATCACTAGGAATTTTTAAGCTCGTTTGTGGGAAATGTGAAGCCTCACCTCTGTGACAGTGTGCCTTTAAATGTCAGAGAAGCGGCCAGGTTGAGGGAGGGATGGGTGGAGCCTCAGAAGGCTCAATGCTTTCCCTTCAGTGGTGTCTTTTCTTCCTGAGAATAAAGGCAGGGAAAGGAGCCAGTGGACTTGCCCGGGAGCAGCCTTTTTCCCCCAGGAATTGTGAATTTCATTCTTGTGCCTTTGGCTAATAAGGAAGAGACCCATTTAGCTCCAGAGAACAAAAGAAAGTTGCCTTTCAAAAGGTGGCTCTTTTCTTGGTAGATTTTATCTCATCCAACTCAGGCTGTCAACTAAAGAGAACAAACAACTTAACTCCAACACATGTATTCTCTTCCTGCAGTAAACTGCTTTGCATTCGAGGGGCTTGTTTTCTGCTCAGACAGAATGAGACAGGAAATGATGTTGCAGATGCAAACGGGGAGCGGTGCAAACTGCAGAACCCGGAGCCCTGACTCCCTTTCCCAGGTTACCTGGAGAATTCCTTAAACTCTCACGTTTACTTGGACTATCCAAGTCGGCTTCAGCTACGTCCACACAGCATTGCCAGTCAAACGCCGGGCCTGAACTGACCCGTTCAGAAAATAGCTCTACTGTCTGCTTGATGGCCACCTCCCACCACCCCCGGCCTGCCGCCCCTGCCTCCAGGTCAACTGACATTTGTCTGCATGGATTGACCGAGCTGACGAGCTGACCACCTGGCCGGCTATTTCAGCGCCTCAGCCTTTCTCTCATTTCTACAGCCATCACTTTTTGTTTCTTATTTTGAGGCCAGTTCTAGATCCCTTTCCATTCTATGGGAGGAGGGACTCTCTTTTGTCTCTTCGGGATCCACTCAGACGACAGCAGGAAGAAGTAAAAGGATGCTTGGGTCCCAGGGGCGCGAGGCTGGGATCCTTCCCCCTCTGCGGACACTACTGCAGGGAGAATGAGGAATGAACAAAGAGAGGAGGGAAAGGCCACGTGGTAGGATTCGTCAGCTGCCCTCCTTACATTTCTTAAAATGCAGGTCAAAGTAGTGTCACAGACATTAAAATGGGGAGACCGTCTGGTCAAAGTAAATGGAGAAGTCGAATAAGCGTTTCCTGCATCTCATGAGAAAAAGGCTAAAGGCCAAAGAAAAAGAAAGTATCTTGCTCTTCAAAGAGAAATTTCCATTCTGTTACAAGGGATAGGGCTTCCTTTAAAATTGGTAAATACGTTGCTGCTTTGCATATGCTCCAGAAAACACAATGTGTCTTTTTGAACTTCACAGGATTCGCTGTTTTACTACTGTTTTTCTTATTTCTGAAGCTAAAGATGTTATACAAATCGGGTAGCTCGCCAGAACTATCGGCATGTCTTTCACATAGTGTTCTGCCAAGTGAATATTGCAGTCTGATCGAACCGACAGTGGCTTGCTAGCTGAGAAACACAATGCCACACTCTCCATTCCCCCAACGTCCTATTTTAATCAATGGAAGACAGCAAGAGCCACGAATGAATATAGTGATTCCTGAACCACTTGCCTGGGTTTCAGCGGTGCTGTGCACCTGGGATGTGGATCCTGAAAGTCTCGTACATGAAGGCTTAGCGCCACCAGAATTTTTATTGTGATGTAATTCAACTCTGATGCACACAAAGGCAGGATCAGTGGCCGCGTGAAGCGAGCTAGGTCAGTCTCCATGATTCATGATCACTAGGCAATGGCTGATTGCAGTTGATCGTTCAGGCTGGCATATGTCCCAAGGATAGGTCGTTCCAAGGATGGATCGCCTGCTTGCCCTTAGTAAGACTTGAGGGGGGTCTTATTCTGCCTCCAGATAGTTGGAAGGCTGAGAGTGGCTAGAAGGGGTCATTCCAAGGAATGCTAGCTTAGAGCCAAAAATCCCTCCTGATCTTCTGAAAGCAGGTCGATTTAAACAGTTTGGCCGTGTTAGCAAGACATAGGATGGAAAACAGAGATATGATTATAAAATACAAAATGCCTCCTCATAGAAAGCCTGCATTTTTCTTTTTCTTTCTTTTTTTTTTTTTTCTTTTTTTTTGAGTTAGAGTCTCCGTCGCCCAGACTGGAGTGCAGTGGCACACTCACAGCCACCCCAGCCTTGACCTGCTGGGCTCCAGCGATCCTTCCACCTCAGCCTTCTAAGTAGCTGGAACTAGAGGTGTGCACTACCACGCCCGGCTCATTTTTGATTTGTTGTAGACACGAGATCTCACCAAGTTGCTTGGGCTGGTCTCGAACTCACGGGCTCAGGCCATCCACTTGCCTCGGCCCCCCAAAGTGCTGGGATGACAGGCTGAGCCACCGAGCCCGGCCGAGCCTCCATTTTTCTTAGACTCAGATTCTTACGACTGAAAGCATCCTTAGAGGACTTTATACCTTTAATAAATTTGTGTCCCCGTGACATTCACTCCTGATCTCGGGTCCAGTTCCTTAGGGACTCCTTCTTCCTTGCACAGATGTGTCGCAACGGCACCCCTTGTTAAAGGACTGCAGAGGGCGGTTCTAGGGACCCAGTGTGGAGTGCTGGCGAGGGTTGCCTGAGAGCAAATCCCACCTTCCCTGAACCCCGCAGTTGCCTCCCGCCCATTAATCCTCTCGTGTCTGAGTGCCCAGGCTCCCAGCCTGGTTTCTCCAGCCAGTCTTGACCCTTGGCTTTGCAGAAGGCTCAGCCTCACTTGGCCTTCAAGCCTCTCCTTTCCTCCTGTAGACCCTGCTTACTTAGGAGATGAGCGACTCTGGAAGCCTAACCTTCACGCAACTAGTGGTGCTTGTGGGGAAACGCCTCATATACCTCCTTGTTGGATGTTGGCCCACGCGGGGACTCCTTCCCGAACGGCCTCATCTGGTGGCCTTCCAGCTGGCCTTTGACACAGTCATCACCAGAACTCACATGCCCCAAGGCAGTCCGTCTCAGGAGACTGTTCTCTTGCAACTCCATGTGTTGGTCCTAGACAAGAATTGGGGCCCACGCCCTGTTACTTTCACCCTGCTTTTACTCAGCAGAATTTCAACTAGTTCGACTCTTGCGCTTCTCACAGGTGGCTCCTGAGTATCCCCAGTCCCTTCCACTTTTCTTCCATAACAGTAGTTCAGGCTCTCTCTCCGTCGGGCCTGGCATGTCCTCTGAAAAGGTGTCCGTTTGGCTATTCCTGCTCTAAAAGGGGGTGTGCAAAACTGAGCACTGTGTCGCCAGTACAGAGTCTAAAAACCTTATCAGTGCAACATCCGATCATGTTCATTGTCCTGGCAGCTACGTGGACTGACTGGTGTTGAGATTACTTCCACTAAAACTCCCTCCACCCCACTGCCGCTTGCAGAATAGGCCCTCAAATTCTAATGCTTGAATTACATTAAATCCTTTTACGCATGGGCCCCCTGCTACATTGTTTCTCTCCAATTTTATTCATTTTTTACAACTGATACTTTGTGCTCAAGTACAGGGACTTACATTTATCCCATATACATAAACACGAATTATTAAATGAGACGGGGAAGGGGTGAGCTCTGAGGCATGCCTGAAAAGCCTTGTGGCTTGCCATTCTTACACGCATCAGCTCTAGATATGGGCATGTAACTCATTCTGTAAGAGGCGGCCAGTAAGATCACGGATTCTGTGGTCCAGCAAACCTTGATTTCAGAATTCAAGCCTTCCCCTCATCAGCCTGCCCTCGGACAAGTTCACTAAACTTCCTCCCGAACAGACCCCCACCTGCAACAGTACTTCCTTTCCAGGGCAGTTGGGTGGATCCAGCGAGGTGACACCCATCAGGTGCCATCCCGTGTGAGTCTGCCCTCCATCCCTCCAAAAGCCTCTGCCTCACATCAGATGTCTACATTTTGTATTTTGGCGGGGGGGGGGGGGGGGGGTTGGGATTTTTTAAAACGTAGGAACAACCATGGCCCGTTTTACGTTGAGATGCCCACCCC
>CAUYQG010247274.1:0-23192 GCA_963574415.1 Tarsius wallacei | reverse complement strand
CCTTTAGATTTTCAAGTTTGTTTCCCTTACAAGTGTACATAGTAGTCTCTGATAATCTTTTGTGTTTCTTCAGGGTCAGATGTGACTTCATCTTTTGGTTTCTGATGTGTGTATTTGGGCTTTTTCTCTCCTCTTCTTGGTCAGTCTAGCTAGGGAATCAATCTTGTTTATCCTTTCAAAGAACCAGGTTTTTGTTTCATTTATTTTTTGTATGATCTTCTGTGTCCCAGGTTTGGGCTTTTATTTTATTTTCATAATCTGGATTCTTCTGCTGAAATTAAGGTTTGATGGTCTTGCTTTGGCAGCTTCGTTAGGTGACTTGTTACGGTTAACTTGTGATCTTTCTATTTTCTTCATGTGTACTTGTAGAGATATGAATTCTCCTCTTACTGTTGATTTCATGGCATCTCAGAGATTTTGGTAAGATGTTTCTTCATTTTCATTTGTTTCCAGATATCTTTTAATATCTGTTTTGTTTTTCTTGATGACCCAGGAGTTGCTTACCATCATGCTGTTTAGTGTCCGTGACTTTGTGAGGTTTGTGGGAGTCTTGTTGGTGTTGATATTTATTTGTATTCTCCTATGGTTTGAGAAAGTTCATGGTAAAAATTCAATTTCATGAAATTTGTTTAGGCTTGATTTAGTGCCAAGGATGTGGTATATCTTAGAATATGTTCCATGTGCGGTGATAAGTAGAATGTATATTCTATGGTCTTTGGGTGGAATATTCTGTAGGTATCAATTAAGTCCATTTGTTCAAGAGTCACACTGAGGTTCCTGATCTCCTTGCTGATATTTTGTCCTGATGATGTGTCTAGGGTTGTGAGTGGGGTATTAAAGTCCCCAGCTATAATAGTTTTAGAGTCAATAGCTTTTTTAGAAGCTGCTTTATGAAAGTTGGTGCATATGTTGGGTGCATATATTTTTAGGATGGATAATCCTTGTTGGTGGATTGAACCTTTTTATCATTATGTAGTGACCTTCTGTATCTTTTTAAAATTTTTGATGGTTTAAAGGGTGTTTTGTCTGATATTAACATCATAATTCTAGCTTTCTTTTGTGTTCTCTTCGTCTGAAATTTTGCTTCCAATCCTTGTACTTTGAGGCTGTGAGTGTCCTTTCTGGTAAGTTGAGTCTCTTGCAGAAGATATATCATTACCACATGATATTTTACCCATTTTGCCATTCTATCTTTTTGTTTGGTGCATTCAGTTCATTTTAATTCAGAATAGTTATTGAAATGTGAGAGTTTATCCCTGTCATAAGGTCCTTATAGAGTTGTTGTTGTTCCTGTTTGTTGTCTTTCTTTTGATGTTTGGGTTGATTTGTGTGTATTTTCATTCTTCCTGCAATCTTGCAAAGAACATTGCCATTCTTTTTTCCTTTTCTTCTGTTTTTTATAATTTATAAGTGTTTCTTGCAGAGGTGGTGTAGAGGCAGCATAATATCTTAGGGATTGAATATCTGGGAAAGATTTTACTTTTCCTTTGTTGATGAAGCTTAGTTTAGCTGGGCAATTTATTCTTGGTTGAAATTGTTTATCTTTGAGAACTTTGAAGATTGGACTCCACCGTATCTTAACCTGAAGTGTTTCTGTAAATAAATTTGCTGCTATTCTGGTTTGGCTTCCCCAGTAGGTAGTCTGAACACTTCCTCTTGCTACTTTTAGAATTTTTTCTTTTATAACTACTTTGTTTAGGTGAATTACTATGTGTCTCGCAGTTGTTGCTCTCATTTTTTGTCTTTCAGTTGTTCTCTGGGTCTTTTGTGTTTGAATTTTCGCATCACTGATGAGATGCGGGAAGTTTTCTTGATTGATTTCATAAAATATTTGTTCCAGAGTGGTCTCTGTCTCTCTTTCTGCTGCAGGAAGTCCAATTTCTCTTAGGTTCAACCACTTGAAATAATTGCACCTCTCTTGAAGATTGTATTCTGTCTTTTTAGCTTCTTTTCTATGTTTTTGACAGTTTGGGTTAATTCTGTATTTTGGGCCTCAAGTTCTGAGATTCTTTGTTCTACTTGGCTCATTCTACTTTCCATGCTTATCACTTTGTTATTTATTTGAATCACAGTATTCTTTACTGCTATTATGTCAGTTGTCGACTCCCTCCTGTTTTCCTCTTTCCTCTCCTCAGCTCTTTTTATTCTCTCTATTAATGTCTTGATGTCTGGGTTTGTAGTGTGCAACCCATCATTCTGGGGGCATTTCAGTGTTTGCATTCCGAAGTCTGTTTTCTCAGTGTTTGATCTCCCAGGGGCCTGTGGGTGACACATATTCTTCTTTGGGTTGTTTTTCATTTGTGTAGATTTTTCTCCCCATGGTTTCCTCCCTCCTCTTTAATTCTTTTTTTCAGAGATAGTATGGTGGCTTTTACTTCTGATTGCTCAATATCCTATCCTTCCTTATGTGAATCCTCTAGCTTTGTTCAATTCTGAGACTGAACTGTGGGTTGGGGGCTATACCATTTGCAGTTTTGAGATTTAATGGGGGGGGCTGTGGTTCAAAATTTATCTGCAGATCCCAGTTTCCATTGAAAACTTATGGTTACCCTGGAACCACACTCTCACTGCCTTGCAGTCTGTTCATGCATTGGGGGTGTATGTTTGCTTCCATAAAGCAAAATGAGGTAAGAAAAAGGAAAAGAGTGCAACAGAGTAGGAGGAGGAAGAGGAAACTGGAGAGAGAGAAGAGTAAGGGATAACAGACAAATGTACTGACTAACATATAAAAAGTGACACAAGACAGAGAAGAGTAAAAATAAAAAACTAAAACATACAGACAGTTATACAAACACACAAGCCGTCCAACCTTTCTATTGGTATACAATTCCCCTACAGAAACAGGAGGTCTAAAGAAAAAAAAAGAGAAATCAGTAAAATAGCAGAAAGAAGGCAAGTACAAAAACGTTATCAAAAACAGAGGGAATAGAGAAAAAGGAGAGAAAAGCACAAAACAACAAAAATGAGTCAAACAGACCATGAATAAAAATTTTAAAAAATAAAAACAATGAATCAAGCTTGCTCTGAGATCATTCCTTTAAGTCCAACGTCCTTTTAGCTCTGATGTCTAGCTCTCATCGCTGACTGGTAGTATTGCTCACTGCTAGAACCAGATTTCCCAGGCCTGCTGTGGAAAGATCAGATTTCAACTCAGTCGGATTGCTGTCTGTCAGGTCTGCCAAACAGATCCGACTTGTCTTCGTCCAGTCTAGCATGAGGGATGGGCGAGGGGCTTCTGTTTCTGCCCATTTGAAGTGACTACCCTAAGTCCCAAGTTGGAAGTTGGGCACAGTTGTGCAGAACTGGAAAGAACGAACATCTTAACATTGTTGATTCTTCATAACCCTGAACGTGGAATATTTTTTCATTTGTTTGTGTCTTGTTGGATTTCCTTGAACAAAGTTTTGAAGTTATTGTAAAGGTCTTTCATTTCTCTGATTAGGAAGATGCTGAGGTTTCGGGTTTTTTTGGTTGTTGATATTGTTAAGGGGATTGTTCTTTTTATTTGGTTCTTCGCCAGCTTGTTTTGGGTGTGTATGTATAAGTTTGCAACCGTCTTTTGCACATTCATTTTTTACCCCAAGACTTTGACAAAGTCCTTTATCAGTGCAAGCAGGTTTTTGACTGATTTGCTTCTATTTTCATGGTATAGCATCATATCCTCAGAAAAGACGGATATTCTTTTCCTATTTGCTTACCTCTTATTTTCTTTTCTTTTATGTTTAATTGCCCTAGCTAGGACTCCCAACACGATGTTGAACAAGAGATGTGACACTGGCAGTCTTGTCTTGCTCCAGGTTTCAGGGGAAATATTTCCAGTTTCTGTCCATTTAGCAATATGTTAGTGGTTTGTTTATCATAGATGGCACTTACAAATTTGAGGTATGTTTCTTCTATAATTATGTGTTTGAGGGTTTTATCAAGAAGGGATGCTGAATTTTATCCAAAAGTTTTTCTGCATCTAATGATATAATATTGTGGTTCACGTTTCTACATCTCTTGATGTATTTAATTACATTTATCAAGAAGAGATTCTGAGTTTTATCAAAAGCTTTTTCTGCATCTAATGAGATAATCACATGGTTCTTGTTTTTACATCTATTGATGCATTTAATTACATTTATGGTCTTGTGAAAGTTGAACCAGCCCTGCATCCTGTGGATGAAGCCTACTTGGTCATTAACGACTATTTTTGAGATGTGCTTTTGGATCCGATTTGCTAGAATCTTGTTGAGAATTTTTGCATCTATGTTAATAAGGGATATTGGCCTGTAGTTATCATTTTTTTGTTGGATCTTTACCCGGTTTGAGTATCAGTGTGATTTTAGCTTTGAAAATGATTTGGGGAGAATTCCAACACTCTCAATTGCCTGGAATTCTTTTGATAGGATTGGTGTCATCACTTTTTTGTACGTTTTGTAGAATTCTGCTTGAGCAATCCTGTCCAGGGTTTTTTTTTTTTGTAGGTAGTTGTTATAGAATAACGTTATTTCCTTGGTTGTTATGGGTCTATTTTCTGTCTCAGTGTCTTCTTGTTTCAACCTAAGGAGGTTGTGTGATTACAGAAAGTTCTCCATTCAATTTAGGTTCTCAAGTTTGTTTTCATATAGATGTACATAGTAATTTCTGATGATCTTTTATCTTTCTTCAGAGTCCATTCTGATTTGATTTTTACATTTCTGATTGTGCTTATTTAGACTGTTTCTCTCTCTTTCTTAGTCTTTCTGGCTAGGCATCCATCAATCTAGTTAATTTTTTCAAAGAACCAGGTTTTATTTTTGTTGATGTGTCCTGCGACATTTTTTTCTTCTGTGTCCGGTATTTGAGCTCTTATTTTGGGATGTGTATTATTTTGCTAAAAGTAGAGTTTTGGTGGTTTTCTCTTTGTAGCTCCTTTAGGCGATTTGTTAGGCTCTCAACTGGTGATCTTTCCATTTTCTTTAAGTATGTTCGTTGAGATATAGATGTTCTTCTTAGAATTACTCTCATGGCATCCCAGAGGTTTTGTTAAGATGTTCCTTCATTTTCTCTTGTTTTCAGGAATCTTTCAATTTCTGCTTTGATTTCAGTGTTGACCCAGCAGGTGTTCAGCAGAATGCTGTTTAGTGCCCATTTCTTTATTGGCTTTGGGAAAATTTTGTTGGCATTGATATTTCTTTTTCCTACTGTGGTCTGAGAAGGTGCATGGCAATATTTCACCCTTATGGAATTTGTTTTTGCTTGAATTATGACCACGAAACAATCAGTCTTCCAGTATATTCCATGCACTGTTGAGTAGAATGTACATTCTGTTGTTGTGGGGTGGAATGATCTATAGGTAACTAAAGTCTATTTGGTCAAGTGTCAAGTTTAGGTTTTGGACCTCCTTGCTGATTTTTTGCCCCAATGATCTATCTAGAACTTTTAGTGGGGTATACAAGTCCCCCACTATAATAGTGATGGAATCAATATTTTTTTTAGTTTACTCTGTAGTAGTTTTATAAATGCTGGTGCTCTTTTTTGTGTGCATATATATTTAGGATGGATATTTATTTTTGACAGATTGAACATTTTATCATTAGGGAGTGGCCTTTTGTAACTTTTAAAATTTCTAATATCTTAAAGGTTGTTTTATCTGATATTAAGATTGTGACTCCTGCCTTCTTTTGCAATCCATTTGCCTGAAAACTAATTTTTTATACATAAACTTTGAGTCTGTGTGCATCCTTTGTAGTGAGATTGGTTTCCGGGATGCAACAAACCATTGGGTCATTGTTTTTTTATCCCAATTTATCATTCTGTTTTTTTTTTTTTTTTGGGTGGGGCCTTTACTTCATTCATATTCAGGCTGATTATTAAAATGTGTTTCTTTTTTCATGCCATGAGGCTTTTATAAAGCTTTTTCTTTGCTTGTTTTCATTTGTCTTTGGGGTTAATGTATGTGTGTGTTTTCAAGTTTCTTGTTGTGCCATATTGTCTGCTGATTCTGTGCTCAACTGTTCTCTTGGAACTGTGTGGTCATTCTTTTTTTCTTTCTTCTGGGTTTAATATCTTTTTAAGTGTCTCCTGTAGAGCTGATCAGGAAGTTTATATAACCTGTTAGGGATTGGATGTCTGGGAAGTATTTTAACTTTACATTACTGATGAAGCTGAACTTGAGAGGATAAGAAATTATTGGTTGAAATTCTTTATCTTTGAGGACTTTGAATGTTGCACTCCAGTCCCTTCTTACTTGTAATGTTTCTTCCAACAAGTCTGCTGCTATTCTGATTGGTTTTCCTTGGTAGGTAGTCTGACCTTTCTCTCTTGCTGCCTTTAGAATTTTTTTTTATACTTATTTGAGTAGGTGAATTACTATGTGTCTTGGGGTTGATCTTCTCGTTTGATACCTTGTGGGATTCTTTTTATCTCTTTTGTTTGGGAAGGTCACATCTTTAATGAGATGGGAAACGTTTTCTTTGATTACCTCTTGAAACACTTGCTACAAGTTGTTCTCCATTTACCATTCTTTTTCTGGGATGCTAATTAGGCATAGGTATGGCCTGTTGCTATAATCACACAGCTCCTCTAGGCTTTGTACTTTATTTCTGAGTTTTCTTTCTTTGTTTTTACAGATCGGTTTAATTACATGTTCTCTTCTTCAAGTTCAGAGATTCTTTCTTTGGCTAGATTCATTCGGCTTTTCATGCTTCCCATCTTGCTATTTATTTTCTGGATGGAAATTGTTTTGTCAAAATCTCTGTTACAACTTCTTTCAGTGTTGCATCTTGTCTTTCTTGAGTCTTATTCACTCCTTCCATTCATTCCCTAAAACATGTATTTTGGGGCCAGTCATTTCTGACTTCCATTTGTGGGCTCCAAGGTCTGGTTTTTCAGGAGATTTCTCTTTGTTACACCTGAAATTACTTTTGGTCTTCTTTTGTTTTTTTCTCATTTGTGACATGTTTCTTGCTTTTCTCTCTTGTTCATTTATTCAGTGTAAGGGGGAGAGGCTTTCCCTTCTGACGTTTGCTCAGCCCTTTATTCTTTCCTGATCCAGGCAGTCAGTTTGTTTTATTTTGAAAAAGGACTGTGGTTGAGATGCTCTTCTGTCTTACTGTTCTCTTTGGAGTTCTTTCTGGTCCTTTTCTGGCCTTTGTACCATGGATGGATCAGGGGAGGTGGTGAGGTGCCTGAGTCCTAGCACACGTCAGGTCCCTCTGAATTTTGTGCTTTTGGGAAATCCACTCTGGGTTACAATCAACACTGAGCAGTTGGTCCACCAGTTGTAGAGATTAGGTCTCCTGCTCTGTGGTGAGCAAGTCAGAGCATTTTTCTGCCCCATCTTCAAGATGGTGATGGGGCAACTCTCTCAATCTCTCTGATGATATTCTGTCTCTGAGCTTCCTTGGGAGCCACTGCTGCCAGTGTCTGGCCAGGCACTGAAGTGCTAAAGCAAAGCCTGGAGTCAGCATTCTCTCCTGTAGCACTGTGAGCTTCAGCCTGGAGCCAGTAGTCTCTCCCTGCCACTTCTTCAAAGGAAAACTTTTGTCCATTAAAATAAATCGGCACTTGGCTTCTGCCACTTGGGAAGCACCAGAGATCAAGCAGAGAAGCTGAAGCACCCACTGCTGCACCACAAGGGCCTTGGTCACTTGCTCACAAGTCCCCGTTAGTTAGTCTCTCCCAGAATTGTGTTCCCAGGAAGTGTTTTGTTGATTTAAAGAAATGGTATTCAATTTCTGCATACCAGGAATCATTAGGGTTCAAGCCTAGCAGCTGCAACACGGGCCACTGCATCAGGACAACCACAGCTGCTGGCTCCCTAGGCCTTACTCATTCAGCCACTCACCTGTCCACTCACTAACCAGCAGGCACACAAAATTATCCATACACTCACTCACACCAGGACTCACATAATCTGGATGCTTCAGCCACCATCTTCCCACCCATCCCTGTTTTAAATTTTAATGAAATTCAAAGCATCCTTCTTTGTTTAATTTTATATTATCTCATTTTTATTGTATGTGAGACATACTTTTATCTGAAACATGTTTAAAAACATAAATTTAAAATTAAATATTTTTCACACTAGGACACACACTTCATCAAAAGCTATTTAAAAATATATTTGTATGAATTTTCATGATAAAAAAGTGTCTTTATAGAAAGAAATACTACTGTTATCCAATTGGAATGGTTAAAGTAGACAACACTGATGATGCAAATTTAAAATCAATCTGTAGAGGAAAAGTAAGTATTTTGCATTGCTGGCAGTATGGGAAAGTTCATAAAATGGAAGCAATGTAACAATTTTTGGTAGAGTAGAAATGTGATCAAGCAGATTTTTTTTCAAAATATTTGCAAAACTGACTCAAAGTTTCATGTTCTCACTGATATCTTCAAGAGAATGTTCATATCAGCTTTATTAACTGGATTCCTTTTCCACTCCCTCAATAAAAATTTAAATGATGTTGCAGAGCAAGAGTTGCAGGTAAAATTTCACATGTAAATATCGTATATACACATTTATATTATTTCTTTACTCCAATAGATTAACACCATACTCTAAAAAATATTCAACTTCAAAATTCTTGTCACTGCCTCAGCCGCAGGACACCTATTTCTCCCTAAGGGTTTCTAACACTCTCAGGATGTGGTTTTCACACTGTGTCTCTCACACAATAATATATGGTGATGTCCTCAAGTCTCAGACTTTTCAGCTCCATGTATATAGGTTGTGTTCACAGATGTGTCACCAATCATGGTGACTCTTCCTTGGAACATCTGAGCATAGTTTATGACACCATCTTTAGTGTCAACACTTCCCATCCATTCAAGCCCTTTTTCAGAAACCTGTTGCATCCAATACATATAGTAGGTGGTGAAAATGTATCCAGAAGCCTTGCAGAAGACCTTCACTGAAGCCCCAGGCTTTCCCACCTCAGCCCTAGTCTTCAACTGGACCTGGGAGTGGACACCTGTGGAGAGGAGACACAAGAGGATGAAATTCCCCTTTAATGGTCTTTGTCCCTTCCTCAACCCTAGGACTGGCGATCCCCTAACCTGTAGCTGCTATCACACAGAAGAAGTTCCTCCAGATACAACCCATGGTCAATAGCTGTGCTCACAGGGGATTCTCTAGAGTGAGATTTATTGTGGGTGGTTCCCTGAGGGAACACATGTATCAATATTTAACACAGAAGAAATCAGGAAATTTGCACATTCATGAGTCAGGCAATTCATATCCTAAGATCTGACCCAGCTTGAAAAAGAGAAACTAGATGATACATGTACCATGTCACAGTATTATGTTGACATCTACATCCTAATCTTGGCTGTGGATATATGACCACTGTCATTCCCTGAACTCTGTGTACACAGAGCTCCTACACTGAAGAACAATTCCTCTCAGAACACACTCCTCAATAGGACCTATATTTTATTAGTATGGAGACCACCTGAATCATCTAGGACCATCACTTTTTGTAACCCTAACAGGTGTCTATACCCCCATCCTGGTTCCTTTAACAGAAGCATAGCCTAGTGATCACTTGGAGGAAGTTAACACTTGTCCCATGTGAATGTTTCAGAAATCCCATGGGCAGCTATAACATCTGGACACTGCTGAGACAGTTGCTTCAGCACATGTCTGTGTGTCCTGCCTTCCCAGGCTTCTCTTTAAAAAAAATACTTGCCTTAAAGACTAGCCCTTTCATGCATGATTGGAGTGAAGTTTCCAATTCCATTACAATAGGAATTCTATGTAGCTTTGTTGAACTGACATCTTCAAAATCTTGTAAAGAATATAATATTTTGGATAAATTTTCATTTTATACTCAACACACAGTGAAATTCTCTTAAATACATGCTATTGAGATCTATTGATTTTCATCTTTATATGTTGACTTCAGACTCATTTGTTCTATACATCTGCCACATTTGTGATCCACCAGTGCCCTGTCACACACCGAACTTAGGAAAAATTACATAGTCCTGGAATCTGAATGTCTCATTAGACATTCAGTATGAGATTGAAAACCACAATTTGGCACCCGTTTATTGAATAAAGTCACCCTTATTCTTTATGTGTTCATTAGGAAGATATCTACACTCCAAAAAACCTGCCTTTGAATATCGTACTCATTGCCTTCTAGAGGGATGTAAATGTTCCTATCAGAAGACAATATTTATAGCCACATAAAAACTTGTTGGACTCTTATTTAGATTGCTGTATTGAAAAAGAAAAAACCGAGCCCTTTAAGTAAACCCCTCCCCAGCCTAAAGTGCACCTGCTCCAAATCTGGAACGTCTTTTGTTGGATCATGTCACCCCTTGCATCTCTTCTGTGGCACTGTAAGAAGGTCTCCTCAGGGCTCAAAGAGTGTGCTTCTCTCAGGGTCTCTCGACAAGTATCAAGTGACTGAGCCCTGGTTCATAGTGTTCCTTGAGTGACTTCCTACACTTCTCACATCATCTCCTAAAATGAAGGATTGGCTTTACTAAACCTATTGAATTCTGCTTGTTGACACAAGAAAATAATTCTTTAAAACCACCAGTCATTCCTTTCCCTGGATTGCCAGATGCTCTGAATCAGTGGAATCCTGGTGGCCCCTGAAACTTTTGAGGGCTTCGGTGGAGCCTCAAAACTCTGAGGATCTTCCAGTTAAATATTGTTTCTGTGAATACCTCCAAGGGCAGATGCCTGCATATATCAAAGCCCATTCCAGTTCTAGCATTCCAATTATACAAGCACACACACACACACACACACACACACACGCACGCACGCACACACACACTGATTTTAATTGCACTCATGGGAAGCACCCACAAAATCTACTCTAGGTCTGAATGTGAGACATACTTTGTCAACTAGATCTAAAGATAACAAATCACAAGTGGAAACTTGGGAAGTAAGTGCATGCAAGTTGAGTTCAACTATTCTCACTTGGGGGACATGCAGTTTTCCCAGGAGAAATGAATATGAAGTCAATGAAGGAGGATGTTGATCTTGATCACAATCATGTTGATATCAGAGGCTTCAAATTGCTCTAGTGTCTTTGATATTTTATCTCTCATTTCCCTTGGGTTTTCGCAAGTTATCCTTCTAAGACAGACTTTGTGCATTGCTACAAGTTAACTTATATCTAGATTAATTACATTGGTTGATTGGTAGTTGTGGTGCATGGGAGCATTACATAGTTTCACAATTGAATCTCAGTTATTCCGTAAACTTCTTACTCTGGGATGTGAACTTTACAAAGTGTCTCCTGTGGTCAAGCAACATTTTAACTATTTTCTTTACTCCCTACCCGAATTCAACATCTCCAATATTGTATTGAATTTTACCCCTATTAGATCCTTTAATGTATTTGCATGGCAATGGAAACCTGGGTGTTGGAGGACTAAAATCACTAATTTTTTTTCCATATACTATAAAGTCTGGAGAAACCATTTTCCTGTAGATTTTCCTAGAGGTTGTTCCTGGTATTTTTATTAGTTACTAGTCCATCCTAATTCAGACCTAGAGAGAATATACCTATATTGTTTCCTGGAAGTTTTTCAGGTGTGGGGACCCCATGAGTTCTCACATCATGCCAGTTGCTATTTATCCACTACAAATTAACATTAATTATGACATATGAGCAAACAACTAGTTTGTACCTCAGAAGGTTCTCTTATATGTAAACATTAAATACTAGAAGTGGCTTTTTGTTAATATATATATACCATGCTATGGAAAGAACTTGCGTGATTCTTAGCAAAAGCTTCACATTTAATAGTTTGAGGAAGGAATAAGTACACGATGGATAGAAGAAGCAGTTGCCCTAAAATAATGCCTAGGTGTATTGCCCTTTATGCCCTGTATCAGTGGAGACAGTGAGTGACCTGATTTTAGAGAGGATGTAGTAGTGGTGGAGAACAGAGCACAATTGATTCCTCCTCAATTTGTGACCTAGGTTGTGCCCTCATCCTTCTGAGTTTTATTTAACACAATGTTAATTTGATACTGAAGCAGTTAATTTAACTGACACCAGTGAAAATGTGATATATTAACTGGCTTTCAAAAATTTTAAAAAGCATTATAAACATAAATGATCTAAGAGAAGAATGCAAACTAATGTGAGGTTTTCTTAAATTCAAAAAATTAAAATTGATTAAACACTATTCTATGTGCTGAACAATGCATTGCCAGAATTGTAAAATTGAATAGAGCTTTAATAGAAGAGTACATAAAGTGAAAGAAAAACAAGCAAACAGCAAACTAAATGAAAGATCATTCGATATGTTACAATAAGAGCAGAAAAAGAATGAATAAAAGAGAATGACGGATGAAGAAGTCTAATAATGACCTGGGGACTCCACAAAGTAAACCTATATATATATTGCAGGTGTTGTATAAAAGGATGAGATATCAATTTGGGAAGGGAGGGAAGAGGAAGAGGAAGAAGAAGGAGGAGGAGAAGGAGAAGGAGAAGGAGAAGAGAAGGAGAAGGAGAAGAAGAAGAGGAGGAGGAGGAGGAGGAGGAGGAGGAAGAAAAAGAAGAAGAAGAAGAGAAGGACGGAAACCAACCATAAAGACTATTAAAAGACAAGGAGGACCACTCTCACCCATGTTTTTATATACTTGAGCTATCATACAGTCACCCATTCAGGAGCATCTAGAAAGAATGTTGAATGTTACCAAATTTCTCCTTCATCAGTCATCATGTGCTTAGTAAATTTTCCTTCCATTTTCTTGCATGCTGTAGAACTTTGTATCCCCAAATGCCTTTCAGAGCACTTTCCCAATACAGCTCTCAGACTTTAAAGATATCCAAGACACAGTCGTGCTTTCTGTTTTTTTGTTGTTCATATTGTTTCATTTATTTAAAATTATCTGGAGTCATCAGTGATGACAAGAGTGACCAACTTAAACATCCAATTTTCTGACCTCTGCCTGATTAAGCCAATCATAAGTTTGTTCAACTCTGTGTTGCACAGCTGATGGAACCATCTGAATGTTCACTGATACAAGGACGGTGTTATTAGAGGAGGCCTGGGTCAGCAGGTTTTTGACCCACAGGTCACAGTTCTGTCCTGCAGTAGAGCTTGTGTCATCTGAAATTACACATGTGCAGGGAGTGTCCACAAAAATTGGATGCATGACAGCACACTAGAGAATGATGAGGGGTTGGGCGCATTGATGGTCAATCATTATTGAGTATCTTTTCAGCACTTTGCACTTGGAAAACCTGGAGAAAAGTGAGCAGGACTCATAACCTAAGTTTTATTGGGTTAAAGCTAGATTTAGTGGGAGATTAGATAGTGGAAGACGAAAGTTATGCCTGTGGGTTTCTGAAGGACAATGGATAAAAGCATGTGGTGGGGAGGGATCAGTGCTCCATCTAAATGATCCCCATTATTCATGAGAATTATTCAGGTGAAGGTCCAGAGGCACTTCTGAGCAAACAGTCTCCGGGCTGATTCCAGGGGCCCTGCAAAGAAATTGAACCAATAGGGCTCCCATGGATTTTTAACTTGGAGTTGTTTTCCTCATCAAATTTATGAGGAAATTTGGGTGATGAGCATATCAAGTTACAGGAAAGCATGCCTTTAAAAAATTTATTTTAAAGTTGTGGAGTAAAATTCAGGATTAGGTATACATATGGTCATTGTATAGGTAAAGTTTGGACCTGTCTTTTGTCCCCACTTCGCCTGGTTTGAGATCAAATAGCCTTATTGATGATGTCTCCCGTGCTCCCTCCCCTGGCAATGTTCAGCTTCTCCCAATCCCTTTCTTTAGTATTGTAATAATTGTTCTGCATCCACTTATGAGTGAGAACAAGTGGTGCTTAGTTCTTTGTTTCTATGATAGATCACTGAGTATTATAGGTTCTAAATCCATCCGAGTTGCTGAAAGTTTCATAATTTTGTACTCCTTTATTGCTGCAAAATTTTTCATGTGGTATATATACCACATTTTAAAACTCCACTCTACTTTCGATGGATAGCACGTTTGAGTTCTTGTTTTTTGCCATTGTGAATAGTACTGCAATATACATGTTTGTGCAGGTATCTATTTGTAGAATGATGAGGGCCTCCAAGTAAAAGCACCAGCCAGTTGCTTTCTAGAGACATTGTGATTCTTGGAATACTGTTTGATATCTTATGAAAAGTGATGGCTCATATACCCTATTGTTCTCAGTGTGTGACTCCGAGGATGTGACCTGATCTCTCTGTTTTTCTGTTTCAAAAGTTATAGACTGGGAATTGTGGTGATATTATACATAAACTTTCTAATAGGAGGTCAGCACATGTGGATATTCTCTTTACTAATGTTAGTACCTTTCCTATCCCTGGTAACCTGAGAGGACCTCTGTGAGCTCTCACTGCTAGAGTGCACAAGGAACACATGTCCTGCCTTGGAAGGTCACACCTTTGATAAGGTTGAAGATGCTCAAGCCTAGTTTTCTCACACCTAAATGAACCAATTCAGATTCATTTGTGTTTGAAAAGCAATTCCCCCTATTTTCTTACATGAATAAAGCATTTAATATGGAATATTACTACATTGGTAATCAATATTCATTCAGCAATTAAGTAGTAAGTAATTTACTCCATGAATGTGGTAGCAAGAGAGTGATCCAATTGAGTGAGTGAATCAGAGTAACAGGACAAACTACATCCTTTTGTCAGAAGCTGAACAGTTTGGCTTACTTTATTTGGACAGCAAAGGGGAAGGGACAGCCTCAACATCCAAAACCAGGTGAGAGAACACACATCATCTAGCATTATTAACTGGGTGGTTTATCAGGTCTTTGTTTGAGCAGTTGAAGAAAAACTGTTTCTTGCCTTCAGGAAAATAATGAACTTGTTACATAATTAATATGGACCCACACTCACAGATGAGAAAATAGAATAGGTGGGCACACATTATTGTAGATGTGAATGAGTTTCGAGGGTATGCTCATCTTGAGAAAATAAATAATCATTCTGGTGCAAAAGCAAATATCTAGTGACCTTTGTAGGTTTTGTTAGCAACATATGTGACAAGACATTAGATTATGCCCTAAAGCCAGTGGAAAAGCCCCTCAAAATTTGTCACAAACAAAAAAGCAAGGTAAGATTTAAAGGAAATGTTCTTTAAAGTCATCAGAAGTGAATAGGCCAAAAGAAGTCAGTTATCATGTCTAGAAGAAGAATTAAATGAAGCAGTAGATATGATTTTGAGATTTAAGAGAAGTTCACATCTGACAGCTTATTTTCATTTCTGTAAAGTGTTTAGAAAATGAATTAAGCACAGAGTATGAACTCAGAGAAACTGGAGGCCAGATATTTATGGAAGATAAGGTGTCTTTGTTGAATCATTAAAAAAATTAGAAACATATTGTATTTTGAGTGAAAACTGTGCTCAGAAGATAAATTGTCTGACTTCAGTTTAGTGATGATGAATATCTAGAGTTTCACTGCAATGATTTTGTTGTTATTCTCTTGATTGTCATGGAACTTCAGTCATAAATATTGGGACTAGGGATGAAAATCAACATCACTCGGAAATATTCAGAGAAGATGTAGGTACTGATTTGAATATAATAAAATTTATTTATTGAAAAATTTCTTGTCAGTGTCTCTCCACTTTATAGAATAAAAATGGTTGGTGTCATTGTCACATTCTTGTTATGCCTATCACGGTTGGTGTCCATGGGAGCATTAGATGCAATTCTATTCAGGGAGGTGGAGAGACGATTTTTGTGGCTTTTCTGGTCCTTCAAAGATGATTGCAGAAGAATCTTCACCACTCTCTGGAAGTCCATTTTCATATCTTTGTATGACTCTTGGGACAGAAGTCACCATGTCCACACATGATAGGTGTCAACTTGGGAATGAACTTGAAACACTAAGATTCTGTGGTTAAAATTAACTACCCAAGTAACTACCTGAGTCCATATACTGTTGACTTATCCAGGCCTGGAAAATCTCACATACAGGTTTCTGATATCGTTACTTTTTGATTTTCCCATGAATTCAAGTTTCTCTCTCTCTCTCTCTCTCTCTCTCTCTCTCTCCCTCTCTCTCTCTCTTTCTATTTCTTTATTTCTTTTCACTTTCTGCTAAAATAACCTCACATAATACTCAGGCAGCATGAAGCTAAAATGATTGTAAAATTATCCCTCTTTCCATGTGTGATCTAAATTGACTTGTGGTACACAGTAGAGAGGACAGCAACATGGCTAAATACACAGATTACCCCGAAAACAGTTTCATATTAAAATAGAGTATTGTGTAAATCCCATACATTTATTTGACACTTCCATGGAGCACATTGACCTAATATTACTTTTTAATGACATGTCTAAACAATAAAATTAATCAGAAATTTGTATTACAATATAAGTTTTCTTGTAGGGTATAATTCACTGCCTGAATAAAATCATGGTAAGAGATGTTAATAAATTTATTTTAGGGTTTTCCAGATAGACAAATGCCAGGGGAAAACCCATATGCTTTCAGAGTAGTGATATCTTTGAGGTGTTTTGTAACAAAGTGTTTCTTACATGTTCTGGAAATCAAATCAAAATGGGCATGTTCAGAAAACTATTAGAAGCCTCCTCCATCTCAGATTTTTTGGTAACATTGAGGCAGGATATAGGATGCAGACTTGAATTTTAGCCTCAACAGATAAGAACTCATGGAACAAGGAGATAAGCCATAAGCCCACTGCATTAATCATTGTCCAAATACAAGACACAAGGAGCATTCTGTACTGAAAATAAATGTTTAACAACTTCCCAGGACAATTTGTCACATGGCTTTCTGGGACAAAATTGGAAGGTCATTACACTTATACCTCAGGTATGGCACATGCACATAAGGAACTTGCTAGAACTCCCTGTATCCTGTCCATTAAAAACAGCTAGTTAAGGGTTAATGCATATGAGCTGCATCTTATTCATACATTTAAAATTTTGGGATGGTGGACAAAGACACACTCAGTGACCTATAGTATCACTCTTCCCTCAGGATGTGTTAATTTAAACCTAGAAAGGTTTTTAAACTGTCATTTTTGCATGCTTGCAAAACAGAGGCTACCTTCCCATTGAAAATAATATAAAATGTGCTGGCTTTGTTGAACTAACTGCTATTTAGCTACTCCAGCTCAAGCCCACTACATCTTCTTTAATTTGGTATGCACTGCTCTGGTCCAACTGCTAAAAACAAGAAAACAAGCAAAAAACAAAAATAACCATGCTCTTTGCTTTAGCTCCCTTTGTCATTGTGAGTGTTTAATCCACTTCTTTGTTCATGGCACCAAGAACCTGGTCACCACCTAGGATTGTTCACCTACTCTGTAACAATATGAAAGAAGAAGTCAGTGTAAGCAGTGATCCATGGAAGCTTAAAGACACCGATCCATCAGATCATCATGACACACCTGTGACCTTAGCCTGGGTTATAACATCATCTGAGCCCTCAGAATATCAAACTCCCGAGAGATTTAAGGACATCATTATAACAGTTATGGTTATCCCCTGACTTAAAGTAATGAAATTAAATGTGGAACTGTGTGTATTATTCAAATAATTTGTGTCAGATAATTGCAAATGAATATTATCTATATTTTTCTATTAAACAACTCTACCTGATTTCGAAAACTTGGATACTGTCTTAAATAAACACCTTGGGGGAACTTAAGGACAGCCAGGGTTGATTATTGCTGAGGTGTAATCAGTAAGAAACAACATTCTGGAAAACTCTAATGGTGGATGTATTCAGGAACCAATTACCAAAAGCCATTTGGACACATTTAGGTAAATATTCTCCAGCTTCCACTCATTGGTGGATTTTCATGCTTTACTTACATTGTAATTGATGTAAATAAATGATGACTTGAGTTATGGCTTGACAGAAGACTTTCAGTTGATGAAAACCTGCTCTATTTTGTGTCTCAGACCTATGATGTGCCAGCCATTAACAGGAGTCTTTATTAAAAAAATATGTAATGTATGACTGAAACTCAAATGCTACATTGATACTGCCTATCACAATCTTCCACATATATTTGAAAACGAGCATCTTTACATCAAAATTATTGAATTTTAATAAATATTTGAATGCCTTGGAACATATATTCCACTAGTACCATGGCATTGTTATTCATTAGTTGTAGGATACATACATTATTGCCTGTGACTCAGTAGCTGGAGGATAAACATTGAAATTTTCATCCAATACCATCCTCTGTCCTATTGTATTTAGATGTGACAGAATAATGAGAAGGATTCATGTATGATGTCCACTTCTCTCACCAATAGTTTAAGATTGTTTTTGCTACATAATTTATAATTATCAACTTCAATTTTTAGCAGTCTCTTACTGTCTCTCACCAGGAGAAAGTGTATATTAAAAATAATACCAGAGGAATATTTCCTTTGAAACACTGGAAATTACCACAACAGATGTTTTTGCCAAAAGGGCAGTGAAACTCCAGGGAGTTCATGCTTTGTTTGTTTCTCACAACTCTAGAAGAATGCCGAATTCCACACATTGGAAGCTACTCCAATAAAGTTGATTTTGACGTTACTAAATGAACACACCATTCCTCACAAAAGACTCTCTTCTATGAAACCCTATATTTACGCTGATCTCTCTAACCCAAGTAGTTTCCTCAACAGACTTTTTCATTCACTTTCTATGAATGCAAAAGGTTCTCAATTAAGTTTTTGTCTGAGTGTTCTGGAAATTCTCTAGGAATTTCAGTCTATCTATTGGAAATATGGTAAGTTAATCACTTGCTGTCGACTCTCACTTCCTTGGATGTAAAAGTTCATCAACCTTGTGATGGGTCAAAAACTGCCTCCAAGAAACATAATTTGAATGAACAGGTTTTAGACTCCTCGCTTGGCTTAATGATTCTTCACTGAGTACAAGCATTTATAGGACTGAAAACTCAACAGTTTTATTCAGATGATTCCTCTTTTGTGAGTCATTCTCTCTCTTTTTGGCTCTCTCTCAGCTCCTTCTATCTCTTTCTATGTGTCTCTAGTTAGGAATATGGTCTACACTCTCAAGGACACAACTGTCGCACCATATTTTTGGCATCTGAAAGACTTGCATTTTGGGAAGGGGCAAGATGGTGACTGAGCCAGTCGGACTATGTGAGTCTCTTTGTGAGAGAGTGAGAGTATAGAACATTTTGTGTACATGCTGGTGAATGAGCGGTCGTGTGAGTGGCTGACTGAGTGAGGACTAGGGAGCTAGTGGCAAGGGCTCTCCTGATGCAGTGGCTGGTGCCACAGCGTCTGTGCTTGGACCCTAACGATTACCAGGATGCAGAAACCAAGTGGTATATACTCTTTCTTTTTTTCTTTTTTTAATCAACAAACCTTCCCTGGGAGGAAAACGTAGAGAGAGACTGTGTTAGTGGAGCTTGTAAGAGGGTGGCTAGGTCCCTAGTGAAACAGCTGTTGCTGCAGCTTCTCTACTTCATCCCTGGCTCTTTCCACATCACTGAAGCTGAGAAACATTGCTTTAAAAAATGGACAAGTTTCATTTTGAAAAAGCATCAGGGAAGCACTATCACCCCAGGTTCTCCCTCACTATTGAAACAGGAGAGAGCCGGCTGGCTCCTGGCTTTGCATCACCACTTCAGCACATGACAGAGCTCTGGCAAGGGCTGCAGAGGGACTACAGAAGCAAATTCCCTTAAAGGATGACAAGAGAGTTACCCCACCACCATGGTGATGGTGGGGCAGGAAATTACTCAAAATTGCTCATCATGGAGTAACAGACCCGATTCCTATGATTGGTGGATCAACTATTCAGGGATTGACTGTGGCCCAGAGGGAATATCCTGAGAATACAAACTTCAGTGAGACATGACAAGTACCCCACCCCTTACACTGATTCAGCTCATGACAAAGGGTGTGTCCCGAAAAAGATGAGGAAGAATTCCAAAGAGATCAGTGGTGAGTCTGGGCCTGACCCCAAACCCCTCCTCTCCAACAATCCTCTCAACTTCAGACCCACAAAGCAGGGCCATAACTGAGAAATGTAAATTAACCCCGAAGCCAAAAGACAACAAAGAAAGAAAGAAAAATCTTTCTCAGAACCTCATGGCAGGGAGAAACAATCACATTTTTTTTTCTGAGTTGGAGTCTCACTCTGTCACCCAGACTGGAGTGCGGTGGCCACTCCCAGCCACTGCAGCCTCGACCTGCTGGGCTCCAGCGATCCTTCCACCTCAGCCTTCCAAGTAGCTGGAACTACAGGCGTGCACCACCACGCCCGGCTAATTTTATGATTTATTGTAGAGATGAGGTCTCCCCAAGTTGCCCAGGCGGGTCTCGAACCCATGGGCTCAGGCAATCCACTCACCTCAGCCTCCAAAAGCACAGGATTACAGGCTGAGTCACTGAGCATGGCTAATCACATTTCAATAATCAGTCTGAATGTGAATGGACTAAATGCACCACAGAAAAGATACAGAATGGCAAACTGGATAAGAAACCATGACCCAATTAATTGCTGCATCCAGAAGACTCATTGCATCACAAGGGATGCACACAGTGCAAATTTAAAGGATAAGAAACAAATTTCCAGGCAAATGGATCACAAAAGAAGGCAGGAGCTGCAATCTTAGTATCAGACAAAACAACCTTTAAACTATCAAAAGTTTAAAAAACATGCAAAAAGACATTGCATAATGAAAAAACGTTCAACCCAACAACAAGAAATAGCTATTCTAAACATATATGCACCCATCACAGGAGGACCAGCATTTATAAAGCAACTACTAAATAAATTTTAAAAATACATTTACTCTAACACTATTATAGCAGTGGACTTGAACACCCCACTTACAGTCCTAGATAGATCATTGAAACAAAAAAATATGGATATACAAAAACCTAAGATTGACTCTCGACCAAACACACTTAATAGATACCTACAGATTATTCCAGCCAACAACCAGAGAATATACATTCTACTCATCACCACATGAAACATACTCTAAAATCAATCACATCCTTGGCCATAGATCAAGCATAGGCTGGAATCTTGTCATGCACATTCTCATACCATGGGGGAATAAAAATAAATATTGACACCAACAACATTTCCCCAAAGTCCACAAGGACATAGACACTAAACAAGATGATGCTGAACAACTACTGGGTCAACTCTTAAATCAAAGCATAAAATAAAAGCTTTCTAGAAACAAATGAAAGTGAAAAAACATCTTACAAATTTCTCTGGGATGCCATGAAAGCAGTACTAAGAGAGGACTTTATATCTCTATGAGCTCACAAACAGAAAACAGAAAGATCACATGTGGAGAGCCAAAAACATCACATAAGGCAGCTGGAAGTAGAAGACCACCAGAAACCCAACTTTAGCAGAAGAATCCAAATCACCAAAATAATACTCCAAATATGGGATATGAAAGAAAAAAAATCATAGAAATCAACAACAGAAAAAACTAGCTCTTTGTAAGAATTAACAACATTGATGGACCCGTAGCCAGAATGACCAAGAAAAAGAGAGAAAAAACCCAAATAAACACAATCAGAGATACAAAAGATCAAATCAACACTGACACTGAAGAAATGCAAAAGATTATCAGAGATTACTATTTACACCTCTATGGAAACAAACTTGATAACCTAAATGAAATGGAGGACTTTCTGACATAAAAAAATCTCCCCAGGTTGAAACTTGAAGACATTGAGACACTAAACAGACCATTAACAACCCAGAAAATTGACTCTGTCATAAGAAAACTACTTCCAAAAAAAAAAAAAAGGAAAGACAGGATGGATTTCCAGCAGAATTCTATAAAATGTATAAGAAGGGGGCAATACCAATTATATTGAATTTTCCCCAAATCATTTTATGAAGCTAACATCACACTGATACCCAAACCTGGTAAAGATCCAAAAAAAAAAAAAAAAAAGAACTACATGGCAATATCCCTTATGAACATGGATGCAAATGTCCTCAACAAGATTCAAGGAAATTGGATCCAAAAACACATGTTAAAAGCATCCACCATGGCCAAGTAAGCTTCATCCCCAGGATGTAACACTGGTCCAACATTTGCAAGACCATAAAAGCAATTGAATAAATCAACACATGTAAAAAATGAGAACCTCACAATTATCTCCATTAGATGCAGAAAAACCTTTTTATAAAATAAAGCATCCCTTGTGGATAAAAACCCTCAAAGACATAGCTATAAAATGGACATACTTCAAAATAGTGTGTCATCAACGATAAACCCACAGCTACCATATTGCTAAATGGAGAGAAACTGGAAACATTTCACCTGAAAACTAGAAGAAGAAAAGCCTGCGCACTCTCACCCCTCTTGTTCAACATTGTGTCAGCAGTCCAGCCTTGGGCAATTAGACAAGATAAGGAAATCAGGGGTATCCAAATAGAAAAAGAGTAAGTCAAGTTATCCCTCTTTGCTGGTAACATGGTCCTATACCTGGAAAGTTCAAGTGAATCTGTCAAAAGCATGATAAAGGACTTTGGCAAAGTCTCAGGGTACAAGATATATGTGCAGAGATAGTTGCATTCCTATACACCAACAACAAGCAGTGAGAGACCCAAATTTAATGTACAATCCCATTCACAATAGCCAAATAATAAATGAAATACCTCGGGATCTTTCTAACCTGAGAAGTGAAAACCTGTACTATGAGAACTACAAAACACTACACAAAGAAATCCAAGAAGACACAAATTATTCCATGCTCATAGATAAGAAGAATCAACATTGTTAAAAAGAACATCCTACCAATGTACAGATTCAATGCAATACCCATAAAGTTATCAACATCATTCTTCTCTGGCCTGGAAATGACAACACGGAAATGCATATGAATACAGAAATGGCCACGAATGACCAAAATGATCCATAGCAATAGAAACAAATCAGGAGGTATCACACTTCCAGACTTCAAACTTTACTATAAGGCTACAGTAATCAAAACAACCTGGTATTGCTGCAAAGAGGGATAAAAACCAATAGAACAGGATAGAGGTACAGAAGCAAAGCCTCAATTCTTCAACAAACTCATCTTTGAGAAGGCCTCCAGCACCAACCACTGGGGATAGGAGAACCTATTCAGTACATGGTGCTGGGAAAACTGGCTGACCAAATGAAGAAGATTGAAACAGAAACCCTACCTCTCACCATACTTAAACATTAACTCTAAATGGATCAAAGACCTAAACATAAA
>CAUYQG010247272.1:0-26385 GCA_963574415.1 Tarsius wallacei | reverse complement strand
AAAGATACCTGCACACGTATGTTTATCGCAGCATTGTTCACAATAGCAAGAACCTGGAAGCAACCATGCTGTCCATCAAAAGAGGACTGGATTTTAAAAATGTGGTACATATACACGATGGAATACTATGCAGCCATAAAAAAAGAACAAAATCATGAATTTCACAGCAACTTGGATGGAACTAGAATCTATAATACTGAGTGACCTCTCACAGAAACCTATCACATGTTCTCACTCATATAGTGAACTTTGAACATCCAAAATAATAGTATAAGAAAATGACTGACAGAGATGGGAAACTATGGGGGGGGAGGGGAAGGGAGATGGGATTAATGGTAGTCAATATCTGTCTGGGGATGGGAAGACATCTCTTGTCAACAAGGGTGCCTGAACGAAGCATATTTGTATACCTAATCCTTGACTGTACCCCACAATATCATAATTAAAAATACTGATAAAAAAACAGTGCATTAATTTGTGCATATTATACCCTCTATCATGTATAAATATGTGTAGAAAATGCCTAGTCAAAATAATAAAATGATTAAAAGTAAAAAAATAAAATAAAATAAAATTTCTTCACTTCAAAAAAAAGAAAGACTATTACCCAGATTCATCCAACTGCTTCTTATACAGTCCTCCTTCAAAAAATCAGGTTCCCTAATTTTCTATGTCTGTCCTGTTGTCCCACATGAACCCTCCAGGAGCTCAGGAGAAAGGAGTAATATTCTCACTGGGGTGAGGGGAGGTATTCGTGACAAGAATTACCTTGATTCTACTGCTAACAATTAAAACACAGAGGCGATCTGCACCATTGGATGTGATATTCTCCTACACGGAGCCTAGCCCTACTTTGTGTAAGATTTGCATCCTATCTGATAGTTTGGATGGGGGAAAGACAGGATTTATAGCAACTCTCAGTTATTCACAAGTAGCTGGTTAATGGAAAATTACTTTGTTTAGAAAAAGTTTTTTCCCTGGTCAGTTTCTGAAGTCTCTTCCCTGGCCCTACTATAGCAAATGCTTAGATTCTGCAAAAATCATGTTAAGATTAGCTCCGTCAAATGTAATTAGAAAGAGAAACCAGTTTTCTCCCCATGGCTCACCATGTGCTCCAGGAAACCATCGCCTCAGTGGCCCCAACAAGGGTTTTGACTGCTTCCCTGTCAACACGCTATCTGCATTCTTCCTACAATTACCCTTGGTGTCGCTTCATATATCCCAACCAGCAGATCCTTATCAGCTCATGTTGTTCTCCCCTCTGAAGGCTTCCTGAGCTACCTAGTTGACTCTGACCTTTCCCAATTCTGAAGTCATTGCTTCACATGAAACTTAATGGGTAAATTCTGAATGTCAGTCGAACTCGTGAAGGTGTGAAAGCAAACCACACATGGGCAGCCTGGCCTCTGTTTTGGATGCTCACAGACTAGTGGCATGAAGAACAGAGAAGCAAATAGTCATAAGGAAGTATAAAAGAGAGTATGTCAATCAAGGTCTTAACAGGAAACAGATGGCATACCTACTTCAGGATTGTTGAGGAGAATGAATTTCACAATGGTGTGGATGGATGGACAGGAATTACAAGGAGTGATTACTAGAGCATCTGTCACTGCCTCTTGATGTCAAGTTCAGAGAAGGGGCAGGTTCTGAAACCCCAAGAGCCTGTCAAGGGCTGTTGGGGTTTCGATGTCTTCTACTCCAACCCAGTCTCTATCCCATCACTAGAAATACCTTTCTAATGGGCAGATTGGAAGATCCTATTCCACTGCCCATTTTTAGGCTCTGATGGTTTAGTTGGCCCTGGAGGTAAAGTCCAGGTTCCTTGGCTCTTCAGCTCCAGGACCCAGCACATGTGTCCAGCCTGCCACTGCCCCACCCCAAAGCTACAATCATAGATACCACCATGTCCTTGGAAATTTCATCCCTCCCTCTCATGGCCACCACCCAACAACTAGAACGTCGTATTTCACTAGTCAAGTCCTACTTGTCTTTCAAAATCCAACCCAAATGTCTCTTTCCCTGTTGGTCTTGCCTAACCACCAAGTGAAGGGATTTGACTTCAGCTTGCAAGCTCTGTATCTCCCATACCTCTTCTGATTCCTAAAGAGGTGAGTGTTGAAGGGGATCTCAGCTTAAGCAAGGACAGAGGAACAGAGGCCAACGAGACAAGTCTCCTGTGTCTGAATCTTGGACTCCTTCCACAAAATCATGTGGTCCCATCCCAAAGGAACCATTTGTTTTTTTCTTTTTGTAATCAAAAGGTCAAGATAGCTTAGGGAAGATTCAAAAATTATATTGTGGCTGCTAACATTGGTTATATCCATATATTTATACATACAAAAATATAGAAAACAACCTAATACTATGAAGATAATTCAGTAAAAAGAAATAGTAAAGATGACAATGATAGTTACTTAGAGTCTCCTTCTGAGGCACTATCCTGGCCTCATGGCCTTTAGTACAATGGTTTTCTTTGAGGCCACAGAGAGAGCTGGGTCCCAGCAGTAACCTTTCCAGGACACCCTAACTTAGCATTATCAATATTTTTAGAAATGAATGGGATGAGTTCCCCAGCCTAAGGAATAACTGAAATTAACCAAGGAGGCATAAAGAATCTTCAGCAAATATATCTAACACGATAAGATGTTGACTGACCCAGGGGATTCTAAGTTATTATGATTTGGGGGCTTTTTTTTGGCTCTCAGAGTCAGAATAAAACTGCCAAATACTCTTGGCTTGAAACAGCTCAAAGAAAAAAAAAAAACCAGACACCAAATATGAATGGAAATGTGCGTGGATAATTTAAGATAGGATAGAAAAGGTTCCACGATTCTAAATTGAGTAAAATAAATTTAAAATGCTTCTTAGTATAATACCTACTAACATCTTAACAGAAAACACGAAAAATAAACTTTTTTTGAGTCAGGGTCTCACTCTGTCACCCAGGCTGGAGTGTAGTGGCACGATCACAACTCACCACAGCCTTGATTTCCTGGGCTCAGGCAATCCTTCCACCTCAGTCTCCCAAGTAGCTAAGACTACAGGTACATGCCACCATACCTGGCTGAGATGAGGTCTCACAATGTTGCCTAGGCTGGTCACAACTCCTACGCTCAAGCAATTTTCCCACCTCAGCCTTCTAAAGTGTTGGGATTACAGGCATGCACCACCATACCTGGCCTAAAAATAAAATTTTAATATGTGAAAATTAAATCAGAAACTTTGAACATAAATTTAGACATTCAGTATAAATATACAATCAAGAAAGAAACTACATGTAGAAGCTATAAAATGTGGTTTTAGTATAAACTGTTCCCTGAGCCTTAATCAGTTTGAGATTGCATCATATTGCCAAGATTGTGCTATGCAAAATGGTTGCCACAGAAAAAAAATATGAGATTCCTACCCTTACCTTCCAGAGCTTGCAATGTAACCAGGGGGTGAAGACTAACACATTCCATGTAGTTGTATGTCCAGTTCTATGTTGGTTGTCTAGGGCTGGTAATAGAACCCTGAGATAGAAGCTGTCAGTTGAGGCTGGTTAAAATCTGCATGTACAAGTTACATTAAAAGATGAGAAGACAAAGGCTAAACGGCATGAAGAAGAGAAACTGAGTTCTCTAAACATAAGACACTGCATCAAAGCACTATTATCAAGCCGGGAATGGTGGCGCATGCCTATAGTCCCAGCTATTTGGGAGGCTGAGGCAAGAGGATTGCTTGAACCCAGGAGTTTGAGTCTGTAATGAGCTATGATCACACCACTGCACTCCAGACTGGGCAATATAGTGAGACCCTGTCTCTTAAAAAAAGAAAAGAAAAGCATCATTACCAGAAAGAGAAGGTGCTGAAGACAGATTTATAGACTTTAAGCAAAAAACAAAAGCAGTGTTTGAAAGTTATCCTTAAGGGAAAACAAATTTTAAAAAAATTTATCTTGCCTTTCTCATAGGTGACAAATTTCCATTCCACATTTCTATATTTCTTCTCAACTTCCTAATGTGACATTTTCTTCATTTAACAGCATCAGGGGCAAGGGCACATGCAGATACTTTAGGATAAGGAGAGTATCAGGAAGTGTGCAGCAGAGACAAAGAGGAAGAAGAGACCTGAGGTATAACTTCTAGGCTCCCAGGATACTTCCAGGCCAATCACAGAGGATCTACCAGGCTTCAGCCAGAAACCTAATTCAGACACTATAGGAGAGAGGAATGAGGCTAAAGAAGTTGGGTCTCCCTCCAGTCCTACAACTGCCTTAACTGGTTTGCCTTGGTAAGTGAAGTGTTATTTCACTTGTTGAATGAATGAGTTGGGCCAGCTGATTTCTCTCTGGGCTCCCAAACCCAATATGCTCTAATCCTACAATCTCAGAGTTGAGCTCAAGGCCATGCTCAGGCTCTGGGGAAATCAAGAAGATGTCAGTCTATGCCGTCAAGGAAAAGACGGTATAGCTAAGAAGAAAAGGCAAATGCCTGAAGTGAAGAAAGAACAATTCAACAGACCATGGAAGTGCATGTGAAGTTGTAAGAACAACGGAACATAAAGTTAAAGAAAGGAGATGGCCAGGGTGAATGTACCCTTGAAGAAGTCCAAAATCGCTTTGTGAAGGATTTAAGCAAGATGTTGAAGAACTGGTAGCTTGTGAGATGGTGAAGAAGATGAGGAGCGCACCTACACACACACACACACACACACACACACACACACACACACACACACACACACCCATCTCCTTACTCACATGCCATGCATGGACCTATGACATCCCAGGATCCCAGCAGCTGTTGGACCCACAGAACAGGTAATCCCCCAGGCAAATGGCTGAGTGGCCCTGGGCAAGTTCCTCTCTCCAAGTTTCCATTGTCAACTTTCAACATGCTGGAAATACTTTTATTACTTTATTTATTTAAGTACTTGAGGTATTAAGGAATATTTTACCTTCAAAGTCTTCCTGTACATGAAAGTCCCTGGAGAGAGGACATTTCCTATATTAGCCCTCTTCAGCCTTTAGTTGTGGGGACTGCAAACAGTTGAGGTGTTAGGAAGGGCCTGGATCCAGGGGTTGAAGCACTCACGGTGTTTCTTCCTGAGGAGACCAGGATCCTGGAGCAGCCTTGTGCCTGAGGCCCACAAAGGGATGGCCAATCTTTATTTATGTCACAGTGTCGTCCCAGGAAAGCATGTCATGTAGACTAAGTGATATAATCCAGTGATGCACAAGCCTTCGCACAGGCTACATAAGAATGTCTCACAACCCAATCTTGATGAGAGTGTAGGGGTGATGCAAACTTGTGAGAAATCGCCACCCAAAGTTGAGCTCAGTGTCTTCACTGACAAGAAGAGGGTTGGACTGACCGGTCTCCAAGGTCTCTATCAATACTCAAGTTCTGTGTTTGTGTGTTTGGAGCATGTTGAATCTTATGTGTGAGCTTTTGCTTTCCTTATAGAAAAGAGAACTAATGATTCTTTCATGGACCATGAGAGTTATGAAGATAGCTTGAGATCCCTTAGTAAAAGTGTTACTTTTTTCTGGGTACCCACTAAAAAGGCAGAACAACTCAGTCCTTACAAAACAAATTAGCCACATGATTACTTTCAAACGGCCCTCTTAGCCCATGCTGCATGTAAAATTCTGCCAGAATGTTCTTCTCCAGGCTCTTCACTGACTCTACAGTTCATTTTATAAAAATTCATTTTATATATCTTGGACTTCAGGAAAATATCTGCTGAAATGAGGTACCCCTGATTTGAAGCAGAGTATAATATTCCATGACGAGGCATCCGTAACATTTTGGTTGATATCCTTTGGGTCAAGTCAATTTATCCTTCCCTTTCATACTCCCAACCTGAATAGAAATAAATGTCACACACTGCCTTACAGGTTCACACAAACACATGCAGACTACACTCTTCATTCCAAGACATATGAGGTTAACCCCTTCAGTTCTATAACCACTTGGTTCATTTTCTTCACTTCAATTGCCTCTCTTTGTTTAAAATCATACACATCTTGGCAACTGGTCTAAAAGGTATGGATAGCTGAAGATATTTTACTTATCCCATATGCTATTTCTTTTCTCTTCCTGACAAGTAATAAGCCACAAAAGTGACAAACAGAAAAGGAAATGAAGAAAACAAAGTTCCAATGACATGATGCCATTTTTTCACAAACTTCTCTGTCATTCTTCAGCAAACTATGAGGAGATGCCACTACTTAACAAACAGATACATGATTGTCTAAAACTGAGAAGAGTTTTCTCCCTGAAAACAGTAAATCATCACTACATAGGAGGAAACTGTTTTCAAAGAATATACCCTGTTTTGAAGTAGATAAAATGAAGTGGAGAAAAATAGAGGAATGTCAAGAATGAGAAAAAAATAGAAGCAGAAAAAACAAGACAGAGAGAAGAGGAGTGTATAAGGAGAATTTAAGAATGCTAGTTACAAGTTATCCAACTCCTTGTTTTCACTGTTAAAGCAAGTGAGACCTAATGAGGGAAAGAACATGCGAAGCTGGAAAAAAAAATGGAAAGAAGGAGTAATCAGGAGAGAGGGGACAGAGGAGAGGGAAAGAGGGTATGAATCTCGAAGCCACAAGTGTGGACTCACAGTCTGAGAAGTCCACACCTCTGAGGAGCACATTCCGTCCTGGCTATCAGATGCAATCCTCTGGACGTGACCACACCAGCTATATTTAGCTGCAATGCAACTCAAGTCAGTCGTGCTCCATTCCAGCAGCTGACGTAAAGTCCTGAAGAGATGTTTCTCTACCTATCCTGGGTCAGCCAGGCTGAGGGCCTAGGCCTTCACAGCTACAGAACTCCACTGTTTATATACAAAGGCTAGCATTTTGCACATAACTGATATGACTGTTAACATAGTTTACTGGTCTGTTATATAGCAGGATAGCATTTTCAGGAGACCAAAGTCATTACTCTTGCTTCCGAACAATGTCCCTGCCCCCAATCCCTGCAATCCATGCAATCCCTGCAAGCAAATACTGGCCCTTTACCTTATATGGAATGTTCTTTCCTGAGAACTTCTTTGATTTTCTAGTCTCCACTTCAACACTACATGGGGAACTATGCTTTGAAAGAATAGTTGCTGGTATCTATTCAAGTACTCTCAGACCCAGTAGACCCACAGAAGTCCCTACAGGTTTCCTCTGATGCCAAGGGAACATGGCTCTCTGGTTTTTGGAAGGTTGTCAGATTATCAACCTGCATCTTCTATGAACAGAAATGAAGACCTGCCACTACCCAGGAGAAATGCTAAGTCTGGGAATAGTTGAGAAAGTCAGATTTGCCCTGAATAACTCATTAAGTAATTTTGAGTCATCATCTAGATAAGGCATCCTGTTAGTTTCTCTGAGGCAACACCACAAATTGGCATGCCCTTCTCTCTCAAGGAGATTCAGTTGTGACATGTGCATTAAACAATCATCCAAGGTAGAATAGGAACTAGATAAATGGATTTGAGATAAATGCAGAAGGAAGAAGCAGTTGGAATCCAAGAAGTCTGGGGAGATTTTTCAGAGGAAAACACTCCTTTCTTGAAGAATGAGAAGGCTTCTAGTTGGAGGAGATAAAATAAGCAAAGATATTCCTTCTTCATTCATTGTGTGTAGCCAGATGCTTTTGCAAAACTAAAGATCCTAGTCCTGTTCCTTGACAATCAGTAGATTCTCCATAATTAATTCCTGGAACACAAACTATCTGTACAAAGGTCCTTGCCAAGAATCTACCTTCTTATCTATGAACCAGAAGCTGAATGTCCATCTTCCAGGAAACTAGACCAGGAAAGGTGAACAGAAGCTGTCATAGAGAATGTAGGGGTCTTCAGAAGAAAGACTGCATCTGTCTCAGAAAAAAAAAATGCAGGACCAGTGACATGGACAGGAAAAAATGGTGGAAGCACAGGCCCTGGTCTGAACCTTGGAAAGCAGGGTCCCTAAAAGATGGTATCTGTCAGTCGTTCCTGCCTTGCAGAGGAGGGCAGGAGCGGAGGCAAGTGCCAGGTGGGGTGGGGTGTTTCCTGCATCCAGAGTTCACCTCCTGGCTGTCTGATTCCCTTAACCTGGACTGGACTGAAGGGCCAAGAGAAGAACATTCTCATTAGGGTATGAAAGGGATCCTTTCCAGTGGCCAGATGGTACCCCATAAATGCATTAATGACTTAATAGGCATGTCTGCCTGGAAAAGTCACAATTTAACTACCCAAAAGGCTGCTTCTGAATCCTGAGTAAACTAAATAAAGGACGAAGAACATTATTTAAAAGTATGTGTTAAATTACCCCCTTTCCCACCCCTCATTCTTTTTAGATGGCAAGCTCAATAAACAACGCAACATTTTTTTTAAAAGAAAAAAATAGAATGTATCCAAACCTTCAAAAATCATTTGAACATGAATGGCCCCAGTGTAGAGAAACACACACACATGCACACACACACACACACACACACACACACACACACACGCATGCACATACACAAACATACTCCTCATTGATAACAAAGTCTGGGCATCTAGAGCTAGCAGTAGCTGAGTAGTGACAGCATTCATGTCACACTTCAATTGGATGACTTCCCAAATGCAGTCATCTACCTGCCACAAAGTCCTTTTCTTCTTCCTCCAAGCAGTTCCCAAATCCATCTCATTCCCTCTATCTAATCTCCCATCCTCACCCCTTACCCAGACATTTTTTTCTTAGCTCCTTTCCATCCCTTCTCCATCGAGCTTCCAGAAGGATCTCTTTACAAGCAAATCTTATCTTGCCATGCCCCTTCTTAACCCCTCAATGGCTCCCATCGCTTTTAAGTTGGAGACCAGAGACATCTTTCTCCTGGTCAACAAGGACCGAGGCAGGTGCCCACCCCAGTCTCATTTCTCACTGTCCCTCATCACTTCATCTGCCCTACCTTAACCCTCCATTTCTCAAAATTGTCCAAGTCTCCTCTCCACCCCCTCCCATGGCCTCTTCAAGGAGCCTCCTCTTGGCGAGTCTGCTCTTCCCTTCTTTGTTCCTGGGCTCACTCCTGCTCACTCTCTGCACAGATCCATCAAGGGAGCTTCTTGTCCTTCCCAGCACCAAGGGTTTTTTTTTCACAGTCCTTAGAATGTTTGAAACTATTTGCTTGCATTTTGGTTGTCTGTTCCATGCTTATGGGGCCAGCAGGGTTGGTGTGAAGACCCAGTCTGAGAACAGGTATGAACATCTGTAAAGATCTACAAACAGGACCCCAACCCTCAGAACAAAATGGAAATGTCACGGCAGGCTTTACTATGTTGTGCTAAGACAGTAGCAGCCACAACACGGTGAATGATTGGCCTTGGAATCTCCTCACATCAAATAAAAATCTACTTCCCTTGGGCCAGAGGAGCCATGGAAAACCACTAGCCCAAGTTCTGACAATCTCTCTGGACCTTGCATGCCTGGTTCCTAGGTCCCAGTAGCCAAAGTGGAGTAAATATTAACTATGATGGGGAACAATTAGTCAACTGTGGACAGCTGTCCATGTTTCCAAGGTACTGACCAGAAAAGGAAAGGAATGGCAGGAAGGTTGGGATAACTTCCCTAGTGGGCAGGCCATCTTGCCCTACCTAGCTTCTCGAAATCTTCTCCCTATCTCCCTTCCCCTGCTCTCTAACCGGAGACACTGACCTCTGTGTCTACACATTCTGGATCCTTTCCCCTCCAGCTTCAGCCAAGAAGGAGCACCAGCGAGGATCACAAGAACAGAGGTAAGTGAGGTCAAGGGTATTGTTCTCTAAGCTTCTTCCTTGCTGGGTCACCCCAGGCTGGCTGTGTCCTTAACCTCATCCCCAACACACACCTACACATTCTAAAAGTGACCTCTCCCCCATGTCAAGCCCAGAGTCATCATGGTTCTCCTGGGCTGTCACTATCCCTGGGATACTGCACCATCTTTGTAGTTTCCCTATGCCCAGCTCACACTGGAGGCAGAGGGACAATGTTGCAATAAGCTCACACATAGCATAAAAGTGCAGACTAGCCAGGCTCGGTGGCTCAGCCTATAATCCCGCGCTTTGGGAGGCTGAGGTGAGTGGATTGCCTGAGCCCGCAGGTTCGAGACCCACGTGGGCAACTTGGAGAGACCTCATCTCTACAATACATCAAAAAAAAAAAAAATTAGCCAGGCGTGGTAGCGCGCACCTGTAGTTCCAGCCACTTGGAAAGCTGAGGCGCAATGATCGCCAGAGCCTAGCAGGTCGAGGTTGCAGTAGCCAGGATCATGCCACTGCACTCCAGTCTGGGCGACAGAGTGAGACTCCAACTCAAAAAAAACAAGTGCAGACTTAGATGAATTTTAGGAAATAAGGGATATGTTTCTATGAGTGCCTGCATTTCTGTGATCTAAGGGGGCTGCAGGACCAGGTAGTCAGGAAAAGCTTCTGTGAGAAACAGATGCGTGAACTGACACCACAACTAGGCCAACTTTTGATGGGATGTGGGTACAAGGTTAGTGGAGGAAGCAAGACCATCCCAGGCAGTGAGAACAGCCTGTGAGAAGGCCTTGTCTCGCTCTCATACACAGAGTCCCACCCCTTCATGACCCTTTTGGTTATCCAAGCTATTATAGGGACCACACTGTCATTTTAAGTGGCTATACATCCCAGAACTTTGGGAGGCTGTGGTAAGAGGATTGCCTGAGCCCAGGAGTTCAAAACCAGCCTGGGCAATATGGTGAGGCCTCATCTCTATAATAACTCAAAAAAATTAGCCAGGCGTGGTGGTGCATGCCTATAGTCCCAACTACTTGGAAGGCTGAGGTAGAAGAATCACCTGAGCCCAGGAGGTCAAGGCTGCAATAGCTGTGATCATGCCACTGCACTCCAGCCTGAGCAACAGAGTGAGACTCCAACTTTAATTAATTAGTTAGGCAATTAATTGCTTAATAAGTATAACAACTATGAGATGTTAATAATAACAGCAATCATGTTAACAGAAATCCTCAGGTTTTGTTTTCACTTCCCAGCACGTCCAACCTTGCCCACAATGTCCAACACAATGAAAAGTACATAGTTGGCATCCAATAACACGTCTTGAAAAGCTCATACATTCTCAAATGTATGTTATTTCATCTTTGGCAACTGATTGATTGACTGATTGACTGAAGAACCAAAGGATAGGAAGAATGCAGCAGAGACCTAGCACTGTCAGTCAGTGGAAATGAGCTGACTTCAAGCTAAGTATGGTGTTGACCTTGGGTCATTTACACTTATCTCCAGATAATGTTTGCTCAGGTCCCAGGCTCCAGGGTGAGAGATAAGTGAGAGTTATTCTGGCCCTTTGAATGCTTAAGAGAAGAGCTGAGGGACAAGTAGTGATCTCTATTCCCAGGGCAGTATGTTAAATCCAGTGTCAGTTTGGGATTTCCAGGACCCCACCAACAGGTAGCACACCAACAGGTGGCATCAGAGATGACTGCAGGGTTCCTCATAGCCCAGAGGTATCTTTGCTGACAGCCTCTGATACCTGAAAAAAACGGCGCCTTTTCTCCTAAAGGGAAAGTGATATTTTACATTCAGTCATTTTTTTTTCTTTCCACCTTAGGGTATGAGTTTGATGCCTAGCTATCTTCCTATACCCCAAGGAGTGGCAAGGAACCCAAGAAGGAGAAGAGCTGTGAACCCACACTTTAGTGGTAAGCATTTCATTGTACCAGAAAGAAAAGATAAGCAAAAGTTCAGTCTCATTTCTGGAATTAACCTCAGTGTGGCCTCAGGGAGTCACCTTTCTTCTCTGGACTCAATTCTCATGGGAAAAATGGATGGCTGATACTAAATGATATGAGGTACTCAATGTCACGATTTTTTTCCCCCCAGCTGACACCTTGATTTCAACAGCCTATATGATTTTAAACACCATTCTTTTTTCTCTATTATTATTTCAGCAAACATGTCTTGAAAAGCCCATACATTCTCAAATTTATGTTATTTCATCTTTGGCAACATTTCATTGATGCACTGAAGCATTCTTATCTTGTGATTACCACCCCCTAAGAGGGTCCATGAATCTGTTGATAAAGCATGCAACATCCTGTGTGTGTGTGTGTGTGTGTGTGTGTGTGTGTGTGTGTGTGTGTATTCCCCGGTCAAAAAAAGAAAAGTTCATATATACTTTTAGCAGAATAGCAGAAATGGTGAGTGCTCAGTGTCAGAAAATGTGTCCACATGACACCAGGGCCGAGAGTAAGCTCAACACCCACCCAACCACTGCGCACTGTGGCTTCTGAGGAAGACAACCCAGGGGCCTCACAATGAGGATGGTTTTAGGAACAGGATAGCTCTGGATCTGGGATGGGATCAGGGAGGAAGATGAGGGAAAGAGAGTTTAGCAAACCCACGCAGAGTATGATTGTGGACATCAAAAGAGATCTCTGATTGCTGTGGGAATTGGCTCTTTGCGTTGCACTTGGAGGGGGTTCACACACTTTCTCTTTTCTACCAGTCTTCTGTTAGCACCAGCCCCCAGAGTACAGGATTTTAGGGAAGAACAGGGCTCGGTTTGTAGCTACGAGTTGTCCAGAGACAGAGTGCCAACCCATGGTACCAGGAGAGTCCTAGGAGATTCTGAGCCTGTGTCTGTTACTCCATCTGGTTGGGGACACCCTAGATCAGTCTACACCATGGGTGGGGTCAGATGGATGGTCTGGAACATCCCTTTTGATGAACAGGGAATAAATCATAAAAGCATAACAGCAAACAACCTCCTATTGTTCCTAGATTAGTGCAAAATCGATCTCATTCAATGATCTGAAGGTAAACGTGACAATATCTGATGTCAGAGCTGTAGGTCTGCCACTATACAGTTGTATGTGCATGTGAGAAAACATGTATACATGGAAGCTTGGGAGTTATAACTTACATAATAAATGCTATTATTCAAAAATTTAAACACATGTGAGACAACTCGTAGCAAATATGCTGACATCTAGCATTGGCACCATCTGCCAACACTTCTAAGTAAGAAAACATCTATAAAAATACCATCAAGCATAGTCCTCTCTTTACATGTAGGTCTCAGATGGGCCCATGGCTGAGCATCTCTGGTTAAGCATTAACACTCTCAGGATCCTACCTGTAACCTGTTCATGAAGGTGCAGTGCCCAGCTAATTAATACATCACCGGCAGACCGAGTTCAGGGAACGGCATTGAGCAAGTGCATTCCTGGGGTCTCATTCCTGGTGGGAGGAAGCCCAGAAAGAATGGACAGGGGAGGAGAAAGGGAATGCAGGATAAAAGGAGGGATCACTACTTGGTTACTGTAGGAAACCCCACAGTTTGTAAGAGTGCTATGTGTGTCTGTGTTTGTTTGTGTGTAGCAGGTCTATGTGCGTTGGCCAAAACCTGAAATCATGCCACTTGAGAAAAAGTTGGACAAGTCAGAGTAGCATAGACAGGGAAACAGTCCATGGAAAGAGGTTATCAGAACAGTATTTTGTCATTTCAGGGACCATTGCTGATAGTGGACAGAGACAGTGCTGTGTTTTGGTCACTTCCATTCCTGGGCCTCATGTTATTCATCTGTGATGTGAGGGCTCCTAGGAGATTCCTGGTTCTCAAGTCTTGCTGCAATCAGAATTCATAAGGAGACTTAAACAAATACAGACCCTGGGCACCAGCCCAGACAAGAATTTCTCCAGGTGGGAAACATCGTCAATATTCTCATAGCTCCCTGGGCCACTCTAAGGTGCATTCGATGAGGGTTGACAAGCACCGATCCAGGTTATCCTAGAGAATTCTAGATTATCCCAGAGGTCTCTCCTGGTGCAACATTCAGGACCCCTCCTAGCTCTCAAATTTCACTCAACTCACATGTCATTCCCTTCTCATTTCCTCTGGGACTCTGGGACGAACTGTCGCCCTGAGGGAAACTCAGTACATAAAATATTGACATTCATTTTGCAGATACCCGATACATAAATTCACTGGAGGCAGCTAAACGTGGAAAATCTGTGGAAGGGCGACGTCATCACAGAAGAGCTGCTTGGGTCTTAATTCAGGATCAGTTTTATCCAACTTTCAGCATATTTTTCACCAGCTTATGTCGTTTCGCACCCACGGCAGATTAGAAGCACAAATTGGAGGGTTAGTTTGGTAAAAGAACTAGTTATGTTTATTAACAGTGGGAAAAAAGAAGAACTAGCATCTTGACAGTTAGAAAGAAAACTAAATTGATATACAAACACAGCATAGGAACTGACAAAAAATCAGAATCCAGAGACATTTGGTGTCAGGGCAAATTGTTCTATCCATCTCTAAAGACCCTGAAGAGGTCTCTGTGTTACTCCATAATAATTGAGGACATAAGAGTTTATATTGTGTGAACTCTATTTAACAAGACAAAACTGTGTGTGTGTGTGTGTGTGTGCGCGTGTGCGTTTGCATATCTATTTAGTCATTTTCTGAGCAATGATTTCAAATGTTCAAAGTCTGAGGATTCTTGTTATATTCCTGTCAGGCTTTTAAAAACAGACCTGATACTTACAGCCTTTTCTACCTCAAAGTTGTTCTTCAGGTTTTCATCAGATAACGTTCACCCTGAATATAACCAAGAAACCCCAGGATCTGCAGGTGGGCAGACTGAGAGGCAGACAAGGAAAACAATTTCCCCTGCCACTCTCAGTCAGTAAACCTGATCTAAAACAGTCCAGTCACTCCTACTTCTAGTAACTTCTATAGCTAATGAAAAAACGCAGGCTGTGAGGAAGAAGACCTGGGGCTTTTTTTGTTTTTGTTTTTTTTTTTTGAGTTGGAGTCTCACTGTCACCCAGTCTGGAATGCAGTGGTGCGCTCCTGGCCACCGCAGCCTCGACCTGCTGGGTTCCAGCGATCCTTCCTCCTCAGCCTTCCAAGTAGCTGGAACTACAGGTGTGCGCTACCACACCCAGCTAATTTTTGATTTATTGTAGACACGAGGTCTTGCCAAGTTGCCCACGTGGGTCTCGAACCTGAGGGTTCAGGCAATCCACTCCCCTCGGCCTCCCAAAGTACTGGAATTACAGACTGAGCCACCAAGCCCGGCCGAAGACCTGGTTTTTAATGTACCAAGTAACAACAAAGGAAGAATAAACCTGTAGGGGTCACTGACACTGTGGGGATCAAAGAGGACCCTGCGACTAAACAACCAAGAGACCACACATGCCGTGTTAGCGACAGTCAACATTAGTTGTGGCACATTAATAAGTCTCGGTATTCTAAGAAGAGAGAAGGAGATCAGAGGCAGACATCAAGTGGTCGTGTTCCTCACAGTGACTTCTCCTGACAAGACACTGCTGTCTTAGATTCTAGATCTACTGAGCTTAGGTAAGAGCAGCACTTTATCAACTTGCTTTTCTAGGGCACTAGAATCACAGTTTTCTTCAAACCAGAAGGTTGGGCCTCTGCCACATTTCCAAATCTGGAGAAGCCACCATGAACCTCCACTGGGTCTGAGCCCTGCCTGTGATGTTAGGTAGAAGACCTTGCGCCCATGAATGTCTCCTTGTTTTATCACCCAAGGAAGAATTATGGCACATAAATCTCAGATCTCAAGACACCTCCAATAATCACCCTGAAGGAAACTCGGTGAGGATCCTAAGCCACGTGCCTCCTCAGAACCACTGACTGGAGTGCCAAGGCCATAGAGGGTGGTGGAGGTAGGAGGCCCAGCAAATCTTTCTGTTGTTTATGTTGATGGCCTTCAGCGATGAGGTGCTGTGTTTGAGAGATCACCAGGTAAGAATGACATAAATGCTGAAAGGCCTGGGGTCGTTCCAGCACCCTCTAAATCATGGTATCCCCCTTTATAATATGAGAGCCGTGCTACAAAATCTCCAAGGGTCCTTCCATTTGCCCTGTATGCCTCTGGTTCCCAACCCCACTGTCTCCAGTAAGCTCCCCAGTTGTGTGCAGCATCAAATCTTCCTGGAAGTCCCCACTGCTCTTCCTGATTCCAGATACCTCAGCTGGAGTGTGAGAGAGCCAAAGTTCTAGTCCCACTCCCGCCTCTTGGTTGTTGAGTACAACAAGTAACTCTTTCATTTATCTCTAGAACTCTCTTCATGAATCTAAAATTCAGCACTAACACTCACTTCAGATCCTGTTTAAGAACTACTTTTTTTAAAAATTGGGATCTCACTCTGTTGCCCAGGCTGGAATATAGTGGCATGATCACGGCCCACCGCAGCATCAACCTTCTTGGCTCAGGTGATCCTTCCACCTCAGCCTCCTAAGCAACTGGGACTACAGGCATGCACCATCCCGCCCAGTTAATTATTTGATTTTTTTGTAGAAACGAGGTCTGGTTATATTGCCAAGGCTGGTCTTGAACTTCCGGACTCAAGTGATCCTCCTGTCTCAGCCTCCCAAAGAGCTGGGATTACAAGCATGAACCACCATGCCCACCCAAGAACATTTTTTTAAACAGCTGTAACCACTGCAGATCATGAATGTTACAAAATGCAGTACAATGGTCACACTCTCAGATACTTTCGAAGAAGAGCTCAGAGGATTACAGTGGTGTCGCAAGGGAAAGGTGCTCCTGGTGTCCCCACTCCCCTGGACTCACTCAGAGACCAGCCATTACCTCTCCATTCACCTGCCAACCAACCTTCAAAAACACTCTCTGGTCACAGTCACAGCAATTACAGAAACCAAACAAGTTGCCGGTGAACCAGTTCCGACTCACCCCTTGCCACACGCCCTGGAATTTAAAAATGATTCTTCTTTACTGTGAACGTGCTTTGCACGGCAGGTTTACCATGAACTGAAAATTACTTGTTCTCCACAATCCTGTGGCCCACAAGAAGCTTAACAGAGGGAGGAGGAGGGAGGGAGGGAAGTGAGTGCATGCCATGAATCCTAAGCATCTTCCTAATTGGATAATTAAAAGAGCTGGAGATGGCAGCTTGAAAGGCCTGGATTCTGGTAAGCCCCCCCTACACACCCCACTAATTTAGCCATCTGTGTGGCCTTGGCTTGATCTCATACCCTATCTAGGCTATTTATAGGATTATAGATTTTGAAACCTAGTAGGCACCCCTTAAAAAGTTATCCATTCTATTGTTACATTTTTTTTCAAACTTTCCCACGCATAAGAACCACCTGGAGAGCTTGAAAGAACACAGGGGTGGTCCCCACCACCTCTGTCTCTGATTTAGGATGTCTGGAGTGGAGTTCAAGAACAGGTGCTTCTAGTAAGTTCCCAGGTGATGCTGCTGCTTCTGGTCCTGAAACAACACTTTGAGAAGCATTGACCTGACCCAGTGATATCAACTAGAGCTGGAAATCAGAATCCCCTGAGGAGGATGACAGCATGTCATGCTTAGTGTGCACCAGATCTTTCAGTTTTATCTCTTTATTTTTGAGATGGAGTCTTACTCTACTGCCCAGGCTGGAGTGTGCAGTGGCATGGCCACAGCTCACTGCAGTCTCAAGCTCCTGGGTTCAAGCAGGAGCCTGGCTAATTTATTTTTATCTTTTGTAGAGATGGAGGGGGGAGTCTCGCTAAGCTGCTCAGCCTGGTCCTGAACTCCTGGCCTCAAACAATTTTCCCATCTCAGCCTCCCAAAGTGCTGGGATCACAGGCATGAGCCACTACACCTGGCCACCAGACCATTTAAATCAGAATCTTTGCTTGTGCAGTATCTGTATTTTTAACAAACCCCCGCATGACCTCAATGTGCGGCAAGGGTTTAGGGCATTGATCCCATCCAATTGTCCCATTTTATAGATAATAAAACCGATGTTCAGAGGATCAGTGATGAGTGGCTCAATGCATGCATCTACAAAAGGGGGAAGTTTGGACACTAAATAATTTAGGTGCCCCAGGTTTTAATTCTCTGGCTGTAACCCTTTACAGCAGCATTTCTCCTTTTTCTTCTATCCCGTCAACCCCGAATAATATTGTTGGGGAGACTTTCTTCTCTTGCCAACCTCTGGGAAACCAGAGATTCACCAGGGCCACTGGTAGCTGGAAGACTCCAGAATCTGGGACGCTCTCCTCATGTGCTGCTAAATATAACAGGCAGTCAGACACTAGGCATAACTCTAGGCTGATGTGCCTTCCCTAGGATACACTTTTTTTTCCTCCTAGATTATGCTGCACCAGGAATAGAGCCCTAAGGGGAGAAATTCCTCTTCAAAGTCAGAGCTAGATAACACCGTGTGTGGCATTCAGGCTGTTCTCCTTTGGAAAGAGAAAAAAAAGGTGGGAGGCTCACTTCTAACACCAGCTAGCATCAAAAGCATAGTCCCACTTGCTCTGAGGGCGAGGCAGGGGAGGGGACTATTTGTGTTTCCTGTTCCACAAGGGAAGGGATGTGGTCATTGGGTCTGAGTACTCCAGAAGACAGTGGGAAACAGAAAAACAACACGTGGCAGCAGAGTGCTGGCAGCTGCCCTGAGTTGGCTCTATTAAGAAAGACCCAGAATCCAGGTTGGATGCACTGTCTACTCCCTGGGAGCTGGGCTTAGGTAAAGCTCTGCCATCACTTCTTAGCTGGACAACAAACATGTGTTCCTTTCTCCCTGTTTCTTGTGGCTCCCTTCAGAAGGGGGGGGATTTGATATAGCCAAAAAATCATCTGGAACATATGCAGACATTGATATCTTCTCACTCACATATGAGGGGGGACCCTCCCCTCAAAAAAATGGACTTCTCTTTTGGAGGGTGAGCCCCTTGTCATACAGATTTCTTCCCCCAGGTAAGTGTGACAATCAAAAATGTCTCCAGACACTGCCGGATATCCCCTGGGGTGGAGGAAGGGCAAAATCACTCCAGTTGAGAATCACTGTTCTAGAATGTTGTAGAAAAGTTCAGAAGTATGTGTCTGAGATGCACTTTGAAGCAGCTGAATAGTCCCAATCTGCACATTTTCATTAAACACATTAATTTTAAAAAACGTTTTTAAGTTGAGGGGTACAAGTGAGAATTTATAATGTAAGTAGGTTGTACTTACTTCGGAGGAGTAAGGTCTAGCTGGCCCTTACATCGGAGGAGAAGGTCTAGCTGGCCCTCTCTCCCCCTGATAGTGGACCAGGTATCTCGTGTATTGACAAGTGGCCCCCTCTCTCTCCACCCTTCTAGCAGTGGCCAGCACCTGACGATCCCACCCTTGTGCATTTTTTATTGATGTGCAATTTATAAAGAAGCAGGCTATGCATGGGGCACCTCAGGATAATCACAAGTGCTCCAGGGGGCTGACGTCCAAATCTCCTGTCTTCTTTCTAATCCATAGAAAGACTCTCTCTCTTTCCCATTTTTCTCCATCAGTCCTTTTAGGCCTGCCCAGCACACGAGTTCCCAAGGTTGCCCCTGTTATTGGCATCTCCTGAACATCTCTAAGCTCCATGCAGGCTGACTCCTCACCAGCTCAGTCTTGATACCTTCAGGGCCTACAAGAGAGCTCAGCACAATATTCAGTCACTACCGCTGAATAAGTACATTGTTCGTAAAGACTTTTAAGACACAAATGATTTGACCATTTATCTGGGTTATGTGTTTGTTTAGAGTGGTGTTTTTCAAGGAATACCCATTTTTATCTTACCAGACAAACTGTAGACTTCTCTGAGACAAGAAGCTTAGCCACACCCTCTGGGAGATGGGCGCTCAACTTGGATTGCCCAACTCTTAAGACCCCCAACACCTAGGCCGGATGCAGTGGCTCATGCCTGTCATCCCAACACTTTAGGAAGCGGAGGCCAGAGGATTGCATGGGCCCAGGGGTTCAAGAGCAGCCTGGGGAACTTGGCAAGACCTCATCTTTACAATGAATAAAAAAATTAGCCAGGCATGGTGGTGCATGCCTGTGGTCCAGCTGCTTGTAAGGTTGAGGTGGAAGGATTGCCTGAGCCCAGCAGGTCAAGACTGCGGTGACTGTGAGCATGCCACTGCACTCCAGCCTGGGTGACAGAGTGAGATTCCAACTTAAAAAAAAAAAAAAAAAGAATCCCAACACCCATGCAGCACCACACAGATCAAACAAACAGACTCCCTGGGGGAGGCGGTGTTCAGATACAGAAATCCTGTTTTGTAAAAAGTTCCCCATGTGATTCTGTTGCAGCCAGTGCCTGGCAGGTCTGTGAATGAATTCAAGAATCGACTCAAAGAAGTAGAGTGTAATCTCACATTGACTAAGGAAGAGCTTGGCCATGCCCACTAAAACCAGCAAAGCTCTCAGTTCACATGGGTTTGTTTCAGTGTAACTATACTCGCTATCAGGGGTCAAAAGGTCTGATTGGCCTTGACTAATCAAAATGATAAAAGTAATTTATGATCATCTCATAAATACCTTCTGCTCAGAAAATAGAATCTTTGTAAATATGAGTTCATGTAGGACGAATAAGTTGGAAGTGGTATCTTAGAGCTGCCTTTTATCTTTCAAAGTGCCCAGCAAAGGGAAAGAACTCAACTTTTGTGTTGACAAAAAAGTTTGATTTGGTTGAGAATTTTAATTGCCATAGTGTTGTCTTTTAAACAGAAAAAAATAACGCCCAAATTCTCCCTTCTGGAGCAAAAGTAATCACAAGAAAAACTGACAGTGGCGCATGTGGCTAATTTTTTTTTCACATAAAACACAGCCTGTCCTGCCTGCAGGGATCACAGAACTGTAATCCGTGCAGCAGTCACCAGGATTCAAAGGAGAAGTGAGAAAAATCTTCTAATGGGTGGGAATTTGGTTTGAAGAATAGATCTGGGTAAATGACATCATTCCTGGGTTTGTCCAGTGAATTGGATCACACAGCTTGTCACACAATGACTTCTGACTCTCCTGGGGCTCACGAAGCAGCCCAGGGCAGGCCTTATCAGGAGGAATCAGTGTGGAAAAGTACTTTCCGAAATAAAACTAACATAAACCAGGCATGTCGTGGTTGGTTTTGCTCCATTTCAGGAATGTGGGAGGAGCGAATTTACTGTGCACACAGGTTGAGGCAGACTCTGTTTGCTAAAAGCACAGTATCCATCCTACTCCTTCCTCTGTTCATAGATAAGGACAGAGAATTACCAGAAAACAAAATCTTCTGTTTGTTTTTTAAGAAGGCAAACAGAGCAGGAGGGCAGGGAAGTGACGGACTGCCACCCTACTAGGAATATAAAATTTGACAGCATTTATATGAAATAGACACAGTCTAAAAATACACTCTGCTGAGTGACCCCCACTTACTGTCTGGATGATCAGTTAGATTTTGCCCAATTTTCCCACATTCTCCAGTAAGGTGAATAGAGTCAGAGTCAAGAGAGCATGCTTGTACTTGCTGAAACAGAGAGCAAGAAAACATTATCTTGATAGATCAATCTTATGTACCTTTAAGGTTTAGGCTCTTGGAAACATCGAGCCAGAAAGTCCACCAAAAACCCTGTTGCCTTTCATTATACAGAGGGAAGAGTTGAGGATTGGGAAGTTAAATGAGTGATCTAAGGTCACAAAGCTATTTTGGCAAAGGGTCCAACCCCATGTTTTCTCCTGCAGGATTTTTTTCTGCTCCACTGTCAGTAAACACAATTTGCCACAGAGTGCATTGGATCCAAGAGAAATAAGGCGTCATTAATTTGTAGATTGATTGATTGGTTGGGTTGGGGTCTCACTCTGTTGCCCAGGTGGGAGTACTCTCTGTCACTAAACATAATTTGCCACAGAGTGCATTGTATCCAAGGGAAATAAGGTGTCCTTAATCAGCAATTTGATTGATTGATTGAGTCAGGATCTCACTCTGTCACCCAGGGTGGAGTGCAGTGACACAGTCATGGCTTACCACTGTCTCAACCTTCTGAACTTAGACAATCCTTCCACCTCAGCCTCCCAAGTAACTGGGACTACAGGCATGGACCAAAATGCCTGGATAATTTTTTTGTTTTTTTAATTTTTTTTTTTTGTGGAGAGGCAGTCTCACTATACTGCCCAGGCTGGTCTGAAACTCCTAGACTCTAGCAATCCTCCTGCCTCAGCCTCCCAAAGTGCTGGAATTATAGGCATGAGCCACCACTCCCAGTCAATAAATTGTTTTAAAATGTGATGAAAAATAACTTTCTTTGAATGGGGAGTTGCTCTTATGTTTAAACAATCACTATTATGACTGAAAGTTTTACTCATCAAATCAGGGCTCAGAGTTTACCTTTTCCATAAACAATTCTTCCTTCTTGCTAGCTTCTGTACCAGAGCAAATAACATAAGGGAGTTGTGGTACTACAAAGATGAGGTCTTAACTTTCCACAAAATACAATATAAACAAGCCAGGCTTCCAGGTACCCAACCCTTTACTCTGTCACCCAGAAAGCCAAGGTCTCTGCCTTATTAAGTGAATACAATGGGACCTTCCATAGGAACCCACCAAGAGGAAATACAAAGGCTTGGCTTAGGGGTTGTGCGCACACTAAAGCCTCCACAAGGAGCAAGCCAACGGCTGTGTGGTGATGTCATAAATGCATCAGAAATGATATGCTGTCCCCCAAAAGTCACTGGACAAACCCCAGAAGACATACTTTCTCCCCTTCCCCTAACTCCTACAGGAAGTAGGCAGTCTTTCCTCCTACCTCCTCTCTTTCCACCATCAGGACTGACTGTCCCAAGAGCCAGTCGGACACTAACAATCTACACTCCTGAGGACAAAGGTCTTTCAGTAGCTTGAAGGACTTTTCCACCCAACAGCACCCAGAAAATCAGCCTTTAAGGCTACACTTTATCTTTGATCTCTAAGCATAGCTCTGTTCCTATCTCGAATTGAAAAAAACAAAAACCAATAAACTAACATCTACAAGACAAAATGAGTAAAATAGAGTAATATCAGAAGGTCTTTATTGATATTATAAGAAGTCTTTCATTTCTTCTTTTCTTTTTTTTCTTAAAGAATGATTTTCCTTTTAATGATTAAGATCTTTGCTTTAATTGATTTCCAACAAAACTCTATGTTGACATATCTTTAGTAATTCACCTGTTTCATAAAGCAGGGGCTGCCTGTCCCCAGTTTTTCTACCATCATAGTCCACTCTATTGTGTACTTAGTTGGGCCTTCTGGGCTTATCTCATGAGATGAAGTTCCATCTTCATCTCATCAGCATTTTTCTGAGAAGGAAAGATGTTCCTGTTTGTGGAGACTCTGAAAGTACTCAGGCTGACAGGTGCTATATACATGAAATACTTTTACAAGTACTGCTACTGTACAATATTGAATTAAGCTAGATCACCATAAGTAAGAAAACACGCCCATCTACATGATGGCACCCTTTCTCATCCTGGTTCTACTCATGCTCACCTCCTCATAAATAAAATCACACCAAAAAAGAGAAATCTAAATTGCTTTTGAAACCATTATTGTCTCTGTACACTACTGTTACTACACAATAGTAACAGTAGTGGAAGAATTAAACTGACAGGGCATCAAAGTCTGTAAACAATTGGATTCCCAGGGAACAGCTTGAAATGTTCTCCCTCCTTGGTACCCAAATTATCTTTCGTCTGGTCTCCTAGTAGACAGTAAATCTGAGGGAAGGATCAGAAACTGAAAGCTACTGACAGCCTGATAGGAGCACCTCAACGTGACAGCTGATGGAGGCATCTCAACATGACATCTGATGGAGATGACCGCATTTTCCTGGATGAACTCAATTGCTCAAGTAAATCAAATGAAAGTCAATATGATCCTCCTTCCTCAGGTCCCATGTGGTGCTCTAACCCTAGGGGTTCTGAACTTGCTCTTGGGGAAACAGGAAATAAAGCAAGCCCTAAATATTCAAGGAATGTCCAGCTAACACTAAAAACAGTTTCCCTTCTGTTAGGGGTAGCTGCTTTTGCTAAATGGAGCCAACATTGTCTTAAGAGTTTGAAATGCATTCTCTCCCCACAGGGGTTTCTTCGTGGGTTCTTTACCTTGCTGTCTCTCTTGGTCTTTACCATGACTAATCCAAGTCCATACAACCTATCTGCACCTATGCTTTGGTCAGTGACGGCTGCTTATGACTGCAGAACAGTGCATAGTAGCACCACAATCAGGTGATATGAAAAAAGATGTAATTCTATGGAAGGAAAAAATGTCAAGAGCCCTGAAATCATGTGTTTGCACTTCTGTGCATGCAAGAGCTTAAGTCTAAATATGGGCTAGTATCAATTTTAGCCCCTAAAGCCTAGGAAGTGTGTGTTCTTTATGTGCATGAATACAGGGAGAAACCAGGGTGTCAACTCTGTAGCTTTCAACAACTTCAGAGAAAATATCAACCCAAAATAACAAAAATGTTGCATCTCCAGAGAAGAAAGAAGAAGCTCTGTTATACACTGGAAATTGACTTGGAGGTCAAGCATGAAGGGTGGGAGAAAGGCATCTCTCTGCAGGTCTCGTCAATGTCCTCCCTGAAATCAAAACTGGGGTGATCTAGGGAAAAAAGCATCCCATGAAACAGAGACGGTCATATATAAAGATCAGGGAGAACAGCAGAAAAATTTTGGGATACTGAGAAAAAGAAAAGAGGCAAAACAATTTACTTTGCATCAATATAGGTCATACTTTGATTCAGGATGGAGGGTTCTTAGAATCTACTTACGGGAAAAAGAGACCATCCATTTTGTTACAAGCAGGTCACATGGACAAAATCCAAAGTGGCAAAAGGTAAGAGAAAAGCGTTGACCTGTCCTTCTAGGAAACCATCCTTGCCTTAACCTGAAATGCCATGGGCTGCTGGGCATGTTTTATCTCAATCAAGAGATAACAAGAGGAAGAACCAACACTCAAATCAATAAGGAGATGGGACAATGGGGTCTTAAAATGAGAGAGGGATAACATTTGGTCTCTAAAGGGGAGAAGATGGCTGACATGTGCCGGGACTGGGAAGTCAATAAGTGTAGTCTAGTTCACTAGCACTTAAACATTTTGATGCAGAGGAAAATCTCCTTAATACTCTGAAGAGAAAACAAAGTAAATGAAAGGCCACTTGCTTCACACAGCAGTAAAAACAAAAGAAAATAACCAAAAATCAAAGAAACTATACAATGAAGAGGTACTCTAGGTAACATCCACTGCCTGACTCCCCCCAAAAGTTCCAATAACCAACAGATTCCTAATGGGTGATTTAGGAAAACCAGGCTATCGGGAAAATACCAGCAGTATAACTTCTGAGATGATATTAGAGGGAGTAGCCATGCCCCTTGCCAACTTCACATGCCTAATAGTCTCACTCAAAAAACCCTTTCAGCTCCTTTCAGAGAAAAAAACCTCTGCAGTCTGACCAGGAATCTAACCCACATGTCACTGTTTACATTCTCTGTGAGAGTGTGTCTGTGAGGACGGTGTGTTTATATGTTAAAATCCAAACCTCATCAATAAAAAATATTGAAAGCGCTCCTAAAATGAGCTTCCTTTAAAACTGAGTTAAACAAATATGGGATGATTGATGTTGAATTTACAAAGCACATAGATTATAAATTCTGTTATCACAAGCTGCACGGTATAAGCCTCGGGGATTTCCTCATTTCCCTTAAGAAATGCATTCCGTTTCACATAAATGCCTCATGATCGCTCCAAATTTTATCAGTAATCATCAGGAACTCCCAGGTCTAAATATGCATAAATTTTGGCAGCATAATATCAAGTGAAAAGAACAATAAACTACCAGTTGAGAGACTGAATCCCGGTCGCAGTTCACTCCTTCACTGATTATGCAATCTTGAGCTAGTTGTTCAATTTCTCCTAAGATGCTTGCTTCAGTCAACAAGTATTAAGATCCTACTATGTGCAAAGCACTGTTCTGGGTTTTTGCTGAACAATATAAAGCAAGAAAAACAGTCCAGTAGGAGCTTAAATTCCAGCAGGGGAGACAGACAATGATAATATAAACAAATAAATAATATTTCCAACTTAGATGGTGATAAACACTCCACAGGAAATGAGACAGGTCAGCATGATAGAGAATGACGGGCCTGCAGACTTCATCTTGGGAGAATCTGCAAAGGCCCCTCTGAAGAAGTGCCATGTGAGCCAAATTCAAGTGACAAGAAGGGGCAGGTCATGTGAAGGCCTGAAACAGATAAAAGCAAATGCCAGGCCTCTAGGGAGGTACTGGGCCAGGCCTGTTTAAGAAACAGAAAAGCACAGACAACCAGGGGAAGTTATAAAAAACATCCACTGGCCAACCTTGTTGAAGAACGTTGTAAGAATGAATGAAAAAAGATAGATAAATCCTTGAAAAAAGGGAGAGTAAAATACAGTGTAAAATGAGTTATTAGAACAGGCATATTTTGTTTTTTTTGTTTTTTTTTTTTTTGAGTTGGAGTCTCACTGTCGCCCAGACTGGAGTGCAGTGGCCGCTCCTGGCCACCGCAGCCTCGACCTGCTGGGCTCCGGCGATCCTTCCGCCTCAGCCTTCCAAGTAGCCGGAATTACAGGCGCGTGCT
>CAUYQG010247271.1:0-10886 GCA_963574415.1 Tarsius wallacei | reverse complement strand
CCCCGCCTGTAATCCCAGTGTTTAGGAAGACCTATGACTCAAAAAAAAAAAAAAAAAAAAAACGCCCCGGCGGTGGGGGCCCTTTTTTTGTTTATAAAATTTTAAAGAAGGTTAAAAAAAAATAAAATAAAAAATAAAAAAATAAAAATATTAGCCGGATGTGGTGGCGTGTGCCTGTAGTTCCAGCTACTTGGAAGGCTGAGACAGAAGGATCACCTGAGCCCAGCAGGTCGAGGCTGCAGTGACTGTGAGCATGCCACTGCACTCTAGCCTGGGCAACAGAGTGAGACTTCGACTCAAAAAGAAAAAAAAAAAATTCAAAGTGTTGGATACACATCATTGAAGACAGCCTTTATTTTCAAGATTTTGCAGTTATTGCTTTTAAGAACAAAAAAGAATAATAGAGATAAATTTCCTAGATTACTTTTCTCTGAAGGGTTTGCAAACCCAAGAGATTTTATAATTTTGCTAATTTTTATTTGTCAGGCTAGCATTGTTCTCACTCACCCTTTTTCACTAGGCTCTCATCATTAAGCTCAATGATAAATTGAAATTCCAGCATGTGTCAGAATTGAAGGAGCTCTAGGTTCTCAGTTTTCTGTCTTTCACAATCATAAATAGGAAGCACTTTTATGTATAAAATGAATTCATACCTGAGCAGGCATCAGACATGGATGTGATCAAGAAATGCAAAAGCTAAAGTTTCCTTGATTTTTTTTTTTTTTTACTTCGTATTCTATATCTTCAAGTGTAGTTGAAGCAAGCAATATTATATCATTGCTTACTAGCTGTATTTATAGAAGATCTTTCACTTGAACTGATCAGTTTTGTTTCTTAAGGGAATACATTTGTCATTTACCTAGAAAGTAAGTCTTTCTGCATTAAAGGAAATCTCAAAATTAAGTGCAGTTCCATTGTCTTCTAATCAATAGCAGACTAGAATCAAGATTTCTGACTAAAATAGTATTTTTATGGTCACTAAACATTTTTTCCATGTAAGTTGTAGTTCTAAGACAAGGTTTATTGGAAAAATGAAGCTATTATTACCGCTCTCCTCACACAAATATAAATTTATGATGGAATAAAGACTTACACTTAAAAAGTAAAACCATGAAAATGCTAAAAGAAAACTTGTTTTTTTTTCTCCATAGTCTTAGAGAAGATATTTGTAAGATTGAGTATTAGAAGTCCTTTAGATAATGATTAAACACCAGCTTTCAAAATATAAAGACTCAGCAACTGTACTGGTAACTTATTCTTTGGACATACTCAGAGAAGTCCCCAAAAAACATTTTCTTGATATCCACTGCAGCATTATTTATAACACTAAAATGCTGGACACATCAGTGGGGATCTGGTTAAATAAATGATGGCATATCCATGTGATATCCATGTGGAGAGTACGAAGTAACACAGCCATTAATAAAGATATTAGCTCTATGCTGATGCGGGAGACCTTGAGGTGTGTTGTTGAGTATGGAAAGGAAGTGAGGAGAGCAGGCTGCAAGATAGATGGTGCATGTGAAACTATGTGTGTATGTGTGTGTGGGAAGCCGTGTGTGAAGTCGCGTGTGCATGTGTACACACACATGTAGTGAAAATATCTGGAGGTGAGACTAGGGAATGAGAAAACAGAGAAAATAATGCTACGCTTTACCTTCGCGGGAGACAATATGGTATCATGTTTAAAACAGACTATAGAGCCAGGGTTCCACTTGACTGCACCACTGGCAAGGTAGGAGACTTGAGAGCAAGTCCCAAGCTCCCAGTGTCCTGTGTCTGTGAAATGAGGAGACCAGTACCCTTCCCCTGGGGTTCTTGCGTTATTAGATAGTTCATTTGAAGAGTACAGAGTAGCCCCTGGCACATGATGAAGCACTTGGCAGATGTCTGCTACTGGTATTGTGATTCCTCTTTTCTGTCCTATTTGGATGTTTCACTCTGAGTATGTGTTATTTTCACAGTAAATTTAAAAACATCCTCGATCTATCAAACTGAAGTCATTTCAGTTGGTTCTCAATTTTCCCTTGGTGTTCTCTTTCAAAGGAAGAGACCAACTGCCGAGACCTGCCTTTCTCACTCTTGGCTGCAGCAGTGGGACTTTGGAGACTTGTTTCACCCTGAAGAGACCTCCAATTCCTCTCCAATTCAGGACCATATAGGCAGGTCCTCTGAAGACAAAACTTCTAAGTCCTCTTGTCATGGAGCCTGTGGCGATCGAGAAGACAAGGAAAACATCCCAGAGGATGGCAGCCTGGTTTCCAAGAGATGTCGCTTCGATGACTCCTTGCCCAACCCCCATGAACTCGTTTCAGATTTGCTCTGTTAGCACTTTTTCTTTGACTCATGTGAAATGAGTTTTAGGTTTTTTATTCACTCCATTGTGAGATTGTGGTGTGTAGCTTCACATGACATGTTTATATTGTAAATGCACTTTTGCATAGAAGAATTTAGGGAAATGTTTTATTGCTAAATTACTAGTTGCTAGCATAATATAATTTCCTATCTTGAGATAACTGCAGAGAAGAAAATATTTAAATATATAACAAAAAATATAATTGTACATGTGAGTTTACATGTTAATGAAAGAATTCAAGTTCAAATGAACTTATCAAAATGTTTTGCATATCGGAAAAAGAGTGATTTGGGTTATACTACAATTGGTGTAAACTAAACAAAGTGAAGACATTGGTATAATTAGGTTCCGTCTCTAAGGTAAGTCCTAAACTGGGCCGCCATGACATAATTTGTTTAGGAAAATAGTATCAAGTTTAAGCCAAAATATATACTACTTTATAAATGCTCAAGAGATATTTTGTAATTGAAAATGATTTTCAATCACAAATATTTTTAAACTGCATTAACATTTTCATTACGTATGGTCTGGTATATTAGAGATTGCTTTAACCAGAGTGAAGAGGGAGGTAGAAACCTGACCAGGGCAGCCTGGCTTCATTTTTCATTCAAGTGTCTTTGCCCACTTTCAGCATCTTCAGATCTAGTACGTTCTGGAAGGTGGAGAACAGCTGGTATGCGTGGGGTAGGGGCTTCATCCTCCAGAACTTCCAAAGTAGAAGATACTTGGGTAAAATTAAGTGTACTGTATTGTTAGACATATTTACTAATTGAGTATAGAAGAAAGTGTTGACAGACTCAGACTCCTTACTAAATTTTAGACAACTTCCAAATCTTAGAGTACAACCAGCCATTCAGAGTTCTAAGAAGATGCATACAGGTGTTTCCCTTTAACTAGAACCTTTAACTCTGAAATTTTGCCAAGACTCCAAATTCTTCAGTAATAACTTAAAACAGTTTTGAATCACTACCAGGTCATTTTATTTGATTAAATGGTGAATTCCTTTAACATCATCAGCATTTTTTGAGGAAAGGTTATTCCTACTTGGATGTGTGTGTACATACATGTGTATATATACAGGTGTGTGTTTCTGTGAATAGTAGAAAAAATATGGTCTCCAGACAACTTTCTCTTAGAGATTCTTTGCTGTAGTATATACTCTGCTCAATTCAGACGCCAAAGGAACCCTCTTCTGATGACATATTAATATACATTTAAGTTCTTTAAGAAGTAGTTTGTTGGCCCAGTAAACTAGACATCATAGAAACTAAATTGAGCTCTTGTATGTCCAAAACTGGCAAGTTGTTTATAAATTGTTTACTTGCCTCCAGTATTAAGATAATGCAGACAAAGCTTAGTTGTTATTGGAAAATGAGGAAATGGTTATGTTTCCAAAAGACCATAACATATGTTTTAATTTTTAGAGGAATTGTGCCATACCAAACCTAAAAATCAAGAAATGTTTGAATTTTGAATTATAAGGTAATTCTTAAGAGACCTTTCTCTTTCTCTGAGAAGTCTTAAACTAGTTTACATGTTTCCCCTCAGTTAATAAAATACATGGAGTTGTAAATGTCCATACCTTTTTTCCTAACATTAAGTTTTGCTGTTAAAAAAAAAAAAAAAGCAACGAGCAGTTGCACAAAGAATATAGAAATTCAGTCTTTTCACAAAGGTGAATTTAAATATTTTTACTTATTGAAATTTGAAAATAAGCCAGTCTTTCAAGATAATTTATTAGCAAATGATTCAATTCTTTTTTTTCCCCCAAGATTATAAAACTCCATCAAAAGCACATGATGCATCTCACAAACATAGGAGTCTAGAGAGCCCCTCTGAGTAAGCAGATGTCAGTGACACTTGAACAAATCCAAAGAAAAATGTTAAATTGATTTTAAGTTCAATTTGCTTTTTGGAAAGGATCCCTGGATAGGTGGGATTTAAAAATAGACATATATAGATGGCAATTACAATTGTAATTATTTTCTCTCCAATAAAGGTTAGCCTAGCTTTGAGCAGTGAACTTGTAATGGCACTTTAAAAGAAGCAACCAGTGACTGTGCCTAATTTGGAATGGGACAGGGTGCTTGTGCCAGAGTATAGATCAACATGTTGCTTCTTTTATCAAGAAGGTCTTGTCAGGAAAGTCAGCTGAACCAGCGTGATTAGTGACATAGTTGATGCTCCTTCTGGCCCCAGCACTTTCTTTCATCTTGGCCCAGACACAGATAGTTTGTGGGCCGTATTTTGAAAAGCCTTGCATTAGGCAGCATTTCTAAATGTTGGCATTTTATAACTGTTTACAATTCTTCTGTTTATTTTTAATTTTCAGTTTAATATATGACTTTGAAACTTGTCCTTATTCATTGTTGTGCAAAGATTTGTACTTTTCAAATAGTATTGACATTATCTGACTTTAAATTTGGTGAAAATTATTATCAATTTATACTTTTATAAAATTATTTTAAAGAACAATGATAAATTTTACACAAATTACAACTGCTCTGTCATCTTTACTTTTATTGAATAATCATGTTGCTTAAGGTATAGAGACAGACATTATGAATATTCTAGTAAAGAAAAAAAAGAATTATATCAACTTAATGATCCTTCTGGCTAAAAGTTAAAAAATCATTTTTACATGTGTAATTGTCATTTGTCTTAAAGCATTTCTAAATGTAACATTCTTGAAAGCTTCCTGGGAGTCCCAGCCTCCAACCCGCTGTCTCTGAAGTCCCACCCCAGTGTGGATGTGCCTATTAGATATGGTCTGTGGGATCTAATAAAAACAGGTGGGCCTGTTTTCTGGTAATAAGGGATGCTTTCAGAAAATGTCAGCAAATGGCAGTGTACTACCTGTTGCATAGAAGACGAATGAGGGACTCTTCAGGAAGCTTCCAATCTGGTTGTGGACTAAGATACAGTTGATACCGTTGTCTGTGGTAGTTGTGTTCTTCAAGTTCCCACACTCTTTTGGTGACTAAACATTGCTCCTAGGGGAAATTCAGGGTTAGGTTCCTGCAAGGCTCTTTTCACAACATTTTTGACAACTGATCAATCCATAAGCTTGTTTTATGTGTGTCTCTGTTTAATGACACTTTGTTGTCTATATGCTATTGGTTCATGAATGTTGAACTCCCAGCCAGGAGCACTGTTACTCATGCCTGCATGGGCTGGCCTGGCACATGGTTCCTCCCTGTGCCAGGGAAGTGTGAAGTGTGATGAGGAAGAAATGGGGTGAGATTTGGACCCTGAATTGAATCTGCAGAAAGGGGAAATAGGTGTGTGGGAACTTTTACACTGCAAACTCTTGTCTTGCAGCTCCTTATTTTATTTTCTTAGCACAGAGGTATTCCCCAATTTTTCTGCTTAGCCTAGATCTCACTCCTGGACACTGAGGTTATAGTATTATCTTTATTTGTGTGCAATAAGTGCCTTCAATGTAAAAATAGCTCTAAGTAAAATCATGATCGCATTCTCCCTTTTAGTGTCACCTCCTCACCCACACTTCCTGGCTCTGCGTCACCTCCCTTAGTTAACTCATCACAGCTGGAAACTTCTGGCATCATCCTCAGATTTCTGCTTCCTCACAGCACCCCTCCTCATTTGTCACCAACTTCCATCATTTCTGCTTCCTTCGTGTATCTCATAGTCATCTCCTCGTGGTTCCTGCAAGCACACCATCATCTTCCATCTAGATCTGGATTGTTTAGGTCATCGAGAAAGGGCTCAGCACACTTTTTCTATAAAAGGTCAGCTATTAAGTATTTCAGGCTTTGCAAGCTAGACAGTTCCTGTCACAACTCCCAGCTCTGCTGCAAAGCATAAAAGCAACTCTAGACCAGATGCAAATGAGCGGGTGTTCCAGTAAAACGCAATTTATAGAGGCAGTCAATGGGTGTTAAGTTTGTTAACCCCACTAGGTTATTGCAACGATGTTTCAACTGACTCTCCTGGCTCGGTGTAATCAGGATGGGAGACACCAGAGAAAGAGCAGAAGCGTCATAGCTGAGGGAGAAGGGAGTCTCATCTGAACTGACTCTAACAAGTACCACCAAGAGCAGGAGAACCAGTATACAGCCGGCAGATGCAACAGTCTCACTAGAATGGCGAGCTGGCCAGGAAAACAGGAAAATAGAAGCTGCAGGGGTAGACCAGTCTCTCAAATCTGGGAGAAGAGGGCGAGAACCATTGTTTAAGGAGTGTTTTTAATATGTTTTAGAATGGAGAATTTGATAATGTTTGAATCAAAGAGAGAGAAGGAGTCCACGGGGGAATAGCGATTGACGTGCAGAGACGTGCACAACATGTGCTCAGCCTTGGTAGGGGAAGGAAGACCATTCTCTCCTAACAGAAATGGAGAAAAGAAGGTAGATGACAGCAGAGGTGGGCGTGGGGCTGATGGGTGCCCTCTACTGAAAAGACTCAGTTCGTCTTTTACTGAGATGAAGGAGGGTGACTCATGGAGTGAAAATCTGGCAAGATTTTCATTTGGCAAGGTGAGAACAGAAGAATCTCCAACAGTGTGTGTCAAACAGGTAGAGCCCACACCCATCAGCAGAGACAGATGTTAAACATCAACTTCTTAATTTGCGATGAGAGTTTATGTGTAAACTGTGGGGCCAAGCTGTCTTGGTAATACTGATTTATGATTTCTGCCTGTTTTTTCCTTTTGAATCAGAACACTACACTTCTTTGCATCAAGGGAGATATAATGGTTACACTCAAAACGGTGTGACAGGGCATGGTGGTTCACTCCTGTAATCCTGGCATTTTGGGAGGCCAAGGTGAGAGGATTGCTTGAGATCAGGAGTTCAAGACGAGCCCAAGCAGCACAGTGAGACCTCATCTCTACAAATATTAAAAAAAAAAAAAAAAACTAGCCTGTAGTCCCAGTTATTCAGGAGGCTGGGGCAGAAGAATTGCAGAAGGATTGCCTGAGCCCAGGAGGTCGAGACTGTAGTGAGCCATGATTGTGCCCCTGTACTCCAGCCGAGATGACAGAGTGAGGCTCCAACTCAAACAAAACAAAACAAAACAAAAATGGGGGAAACACCCAAAGCTCTACATTGGGACTTTTATTTGCAAATACTTAAGTCTATTGGGAAAAATAGTTTTAAAAGAGTAGAAAAGGATCAGAAAGAAACAAGGAGAGGTCAATCTCTGGACCTTAGAGCAGGAAGAGCCTTGCCCAATTCCCTAGTGCATGTTGAGAACATCGCAGGAGCTTGTAGAGAATGGTTCAACACCAGGACTGAGGTAGAGGGTTGAGGTAGAACCAGACGGCCATGTGAGTTGTGTGGGCACTGTGTCCAGAATGAGCATGCAGGGAGGGGGAGGCTGTGTTGAGCCTGGGAAGAGTTCTCACATGGAGTGTATTGCAGTATGTTCTGCTTTGGACAACAGCTTCACGAACAGAATGCTCTCACTCTAGAAACAACAGTAGATGCCAGGTAACTGTCTCTGATGGAAGCTGAAAGCATAAACCACAATGCACGTCCCTAAGGGTGATTCACCACTGCTGATGGCACTGTAGGTCAGCCACTCACCGGGCATAGCTGACTCCTGCCTTGCCTGCCTCCTCTGCAGAGGCTAGTCCAGCTCACCCAGGGTTAGAATGGACTGAAAGTCTACTGGGCGGCTTCTGAAAGGTTTTTGATTACTTGCTGAAAACCAGAACGCTACTGACTGCCACATATCTCCTCACCATCTTGTAGGGATGAGGGAATGTTGGAGAAGCTGGCCCTGGCCTTACTGACCCACTGAAGTCACTGGAGCCAGGACAGCAAGCTACTTCCTTCTTGATTTTTCAGAATGTGATAAAAACAAAGACCTGCTTGGTTAAGCCATTGTCTTTTGGGTTTTCTGTTCTTAGCATCTGGAAGCATCTTAAGTGACATAATGATCCTTGTTTCTCAGACTCATGTTTCTCATAATGTGGCAAAGATGTGTGACAGAAAGCAAGCATCCTGGGCCCAGTTATGCCTTGGGAACACTGTGCTTGACAGTGTTGGGCATGCATTTTTCCTGCAGGAGTCTCTGGAGGCTTTAATTTACACCAAGAATCCCCAAGTAAAGAATCCAGTGTGTAGTATGTTTCATATTAGTTTGGCTATACTAACACCTCATTGAAAATTATCCTGGAAACTAATTTGGAAAGCATGGTACTAGAGGACAAAGCAAGGTAGTCCAGTAATCTCCAAAGATCTGCCTTATTCAGGAATAGAATCCAAGTGATTTTGTAGGATCCGATCAGTTGTGTTTGAGAAGGGCCTGGGAGTGCCAGCCTCTAAATTCTTCCAGGTGAGACCATGTTGAGTAGCCCTCTTTGCAGCACTGTAAGCTTCATAAGTTTATTGGAAATCGCCAGTACGTTTGGATACATGCACTGGTTCTTGTGGGTCCTCAATATCATGAAGATATTTCCTTGATAAAAAGTCACTGTCAGGGCCCTCTGCTGGGACTCTCAGCTCAGTCACACCTTGGCATCCAGAAAGAGCAGATGGCACTCTTACCACTCCATCGCTGTCAATTAGCCTCTTTTGTGATACTTTTCATGCCTGAAAACAAAGGCCTTTCCATATCTTCTGACTTCTTTATGTATTAGAGCTTTCCTGTGAGGATGGAGAAGTTCCAACATTTTCCCATACAGTACACACACACACACAAACACATGCATCTTTTTGTACGGAAATATGTTTGCCTTGTAGGAAATAAGCCAGTCACCCAGTTTATTGACAAATCCTTTCCCTTAGAATACATTTCTAAAGAAACAATTTGAGAATGCCTCCAGTGGACAGGGTGGGGGCAAGTGTGGTCAGAATCCAACAACCTCTCTCTCACGTTCAGGTCCTATGCCAGTCCTGCACTGTGGTCAGGTCTTAGAATAAGCAAGAAAGGGATTATTTTATAATTAGTCAGAAGGATTCCACCCTCTGTGGTTTACCACTGGAATTTAAATTTAGTGATGGTAATAACCCTTTGAAAGGCCAAAGGAAAGATATATGCTAACTATACTGATGTTTCAAGCCAGATTGTAAAATGCAACTGGGTCACCAATTACAGACATAGTTGTAAGTGGATGATTACTCTGGTTATATTGAGTGGGTGCAGAATGTATATGGGAAAAGTTATAAGATGGAATTAGTGAATAAATAAAACTTAAAAATTCTCCATGTCCTATAATGCATATCACAGATCTTCTTTATCCTATAGATCAATCATCATAAATACAGCTCTGAGGTGTCATGATCTTTCCTTGTTGCAGCCTGGAGCATTTTAAACTAAATTTTGTAACTCTTATCATTGAATTGACTGCTTATATAGGTATAGAAAGTCAAATTTGATGGATGAAATATTGCTGTTTATTTGTTTCTTCCTTGAAAGTAAGTAGTTGTTAGTCCAACTTAATAAGAACGTGATTGGGTTTTAAATTGAGATTTGCACAAAAAGGCATCTGAAGTAAATGAATATTTAAGTAATCTCAGACTAAAGATCATTGAAAACAAGCTTAAAAAGAGAAAGAGAGCTTGGCCATTTATTTAGAGGCCTTTTTGGCTGCATGTACCTGTGTGAACATTAACTACTTCTTTCTTGTGCAAAGTAGCAGGAATCAGCTGTTTGCTTCTTTGATTAGTTCTGGTCTGAATTCATTTAATACTAATGATTAGGCATGGGATACCACAAATAAACCTGTCTCCTTTCTTCCCAGAAATAGAATAATTACAATGGCCAATGGCTGGGGTCTTTGTTTATTACTAAATTTGCTAGAGATTTAATTACTTTGGCTACACTCCAGTACTCAAGCAACATGACAACTCCTTCCAAAATACTGTATCTAAGTAGCCAGTTTAACTTTGGAAGTTCTTTATAGCACATATTTTTATAAAGCGTGTGTGTGTGTGTATGTGTGTGTGTGTGCGTGTGTGTCCAAAAAATGTTTCCTGAGGGCATGTCTGTCTTCTGAAAAATGTAATATATAAACTAAAGGAGAAAGAATAAAGTTTGCCAAAGGCCCACTATCAGGAATTACATTTTGTTCTTTTATCCAAGCTGTTTAATTCAACCTCCACAATAACCCTGCGGATCAAATATCATCTTCATTTTGTAGATGAGAAAGCTGCATCAGAAAGGTTAGACAACCTTTCAAAGTGACCTAATTACCATAAGCTGGATTCTGAGTTCAAGTTCACCTGACTTCAAATGCCTTTACCCTTTCCAGCACATCAAATTTGAATGAAATTTTCCAAAATTAAGTTCAAAAACTAGGAGAGAATGATTGGACTCTGCATCCTTTTTTAAAAAAAACTTGGATTGCAATTTGAATCTTCATATGTTTGATTAAAAACTGAAAATGTATCATACAGTCAATTAAAGTTCGTTCAGAATACTCTAAATTGAATATTTGTTGCATTACAGAGTGTAGTATTTGCTAGATAGGAGAGAGACATGAAAAGTATTTCCTGGTGAGCCATTTGTCCTATACAGGTAGGTATGTACAGAGTACCTATATTCACACACACAATTTGGT
>CAUYQG010247268.1:0-39170 GCA_963574415.1 Tarsius wallacei | reverse complement strand
CCTTCCGCCTCAGCTTTCCAAGTAGCTGGAACTACAGGCGCTACCACGCCCGGATAATTTTTTGATTTATTGTAGAGATGAGGTCTCACCAAGTTGCCCAGGCGGGTCTCGAACCCGTGGGCTCAGGCAATCCACTCACCTTGGCCTCCCAAAGCACGGGATTACAGGCTGACCCACCGAGCCCAGCTTATATCAATGTTTTTAAAAAATACTGTTAATAGACAGCTAAAACTCATACTTAAGTGCTTAATATATACCAGGCAATGTGCCAATTCTTAACATGCATTATGTCACTTAACTTTCACAACCTACGAGATAAGCACCTTTACAGTCGCCACTTGGTTATGAGGACAGGGAAGCTTAGAAGGTTCCAGTGATTTGCTCAAGGCACAGTGTTAAGTGGTGGAGATGAGTGAGACCTGGACTCTGGAGCCCCCCGCTGCCCACTGCACTGTCTCTCCACAGGGGCCACATGGGCTTCTTTCACAAACACTGTCCTCCTAAATAACAACTTGATCCTCCTAATGACTCTTTGCAAGGCACACAGGCAGGGAAGAGATCTCTGTCTCCTCTTCCCATAATGAGAAAATAAAACAAAACTGAGGCTCCAGACTTAAGCCATACGGCTAATCAGTGGCATGGGCAAGCTCAGGGCATTGGATCTTTACCAAGTGCCTTTCCTCCCACAAAAGGCTACAGATCTTATGAAACAAGATGATGTGGTCTTGTTTTTACCTTCCTTTGTGTGGTTGTTGTTCTTTCCTTTTTATAATCTGGTTCATGGATAACTAATATTAACTACACACCGATAAAGAATTCTATTTCTGATTTGACTTCCGAAGAGATGGAACACGCTAAGCAATCAGAATTTACTTAAGTAACATCAGTTGTGCACAATGAATCTATTTTGGGCAGGCACTACTAAACAGAAAGAGAGAAAATCATGGAAGTGAAGAATGAAAAAGTTATATTGATGCATAAAATAAAAACAATTAGAACTTGCACATGTCACGTTGCCAGAAAGGAAATAAGATGTTTCAATCCAACTTACTGTGCCAATGTATGGAAGTGCTCGTGAAAGGTGAAACAGAACATATAAATAACAGATAGTCACAACATTACCTTTGGAGAGCTTTTCCTTTGGCTGAGAGATAACAAGTGTCACATCTTCAGGTGCATTTTGCAAAATTTCAATGGCAGCATGGTGGCTGACTCCCTCTAGACTCACACTATTCACAGATATCAAACGGTCTCCTGTACAAATAGACAACCCAGTATTTTCAACAACAAAGATAAATTTATTCTAAATCTTAGAAATGTCATCCTTTTCTCAGTATTTTTGTTTGGCCTAAGTTCTATTTTTGCCATCTGCGCAAATCCATGATTCTCAGGAAGTACCTGGAATGTTACAAAAATGTAAAGTACCTGGCTTTAAGCATCCATCCAAGTCAGCTGGTCCTCCAGGGGTGATTGAACTGATAAATACCCCTAAGTCCAGTCTTCCCATTTTCTCCCCACCAATGATTTGGAATCCTATAAAACAGCACATTAAAAAGAAAATATTGATACTGGTGCTTTAAATGACTAATGACTAGCCTGCCTGAAACATAGACATTTAGAGACTGTTGATATCAAATATGATCAATAGGCCACACACATGAGATAGAAATATCTGTAAAACTTGGTGAAAGTAATTTATTGTAGGCACTTCACCTTTAGCATTTAGTCTGCGTAGGTAGGGCAATTGGGGCTGTGGGTGGGCAGCTAATATCTGGGTCAGAGGGGGGCTATTGCCTCAATGCCAATGCTATGCTATGCACATTTTCTCTGAATTCTCAAAGACCTTCAAGAACTTCACAGTGACTTACCTAAGCCATACTTTGCATCTTTTTTCAGATTCACCAACGTGATCTCCCTTTCTGGTGAAGACACTATGCTCCATCTTTTGTGTAGTATATCTATTGGGAATTTAAAATTTTAAAATAAAATAAACATAAATACTCAGGCATTAACACTGTCAGCTTGCTACAATGTAAATGCTAACAGAGATTGTTAATAAACTGCTCAGTCACTTAAAGATATATTTTAAGTTTACTGGTGTTGTTATCTTACATTTTTATAGTTATTAGTAGTCTGCAAAATGACTACGTATTATCACTTTTATTCTTCATAAACTTTCCTATGAAATAAGTACACTTCAGTTACAAATGATTAAATAAATCTCATAGGCTAAATGATTTGAGGCTTAGTCAGCTAGTACAGGAAAGAGATGGACTTTCAAGTTAGGTTTTCTGACACATCACAATTGACTCCTTCAATCTGACAATGCTCAATGTATTAAGAATTTCCCTCTAATAAATGGTTGATTTTTTTTTAATTGGCAAAATATTCTTAGTAAGTTCTTGAGCAATAAGAAGTGACTATTTTTACAGTCCCATTAATAATGTCTAGCATATTTTATTTGTAGAACAATCTCACGAGGTAAGTAAAGACAATAGTTTAACTGTTTTCTTTTTTTTTTTCTTTTTTTGAGTTGGAGTCTCACTGTCGCCCAGACTGGAGTGCAGTGGCCGCTCCCGGCCACCGCAGCCTCCACCTGCTAGGCTCTGGCGATCCTTCCGCCTCAGCCTTCCAAGTAGCCGGAATTACAGGTGCACACTACCACACCCGGCTGATTTTCTTTATTTATTGTAGAGATGAGGTCTCGCCAAGTTGCCCAGGCGGGTCTCAAACCCACGGGCTCAGGCAATCCACTCACCTCAGCCTCCCAAAGGCGCGGGATTACAGGCTGAGCCACCGAGCCCGGCTTTAACTGTTTTTTAACTATTATTTCGCAAATGAGGAACAACAGTTTGTGACTTGCTCAACATTACAGCTAGAGTCACTGCCCAGCAAAATGCCTGAAGTCAGTACTTAATAAATGCTAGTTAAATAAGTTGAATTAATGTCAACATCAGAACGAGAATTTACTTCTTACTTTCAGCTTCTTAAAAAAACTTATTTATTATAGAGTTGTGGGGTACAAGTGAGGATTGACTGCATAAGTAGACTGCATGTAGGTAAAGTCTGGGCTTCTAAGTGGCCCTCACTCCTCCTGGTAGAGAACCAGGTACCCTTTCTGTTGTGCTAGATTTTTTTTTTTTAATGAGGCTAAACATTCACAAATATTTCCTTAAACCAATACATAGGACACAATTGACATGTTAATCAAGTTAATTTATCTACTTAGCAATTCAAGCCTTTACACCTCCATACACATACTTCTTAATGTCAATTACAATTTGATAGTTCAAACTTGTCTGTGTGTGAAATTAAACTCTATATATTCTCAAGAATCGTGAAGCTTTTTGAAAATTAGGGATTATGGTTTCTTTTTTTTTTTTTTTTTTTTTGAGTTGGAGTCTCACTCTGTCGCCCAGACTGGAGTGCAGTGGTCGCTCCTGGCCACTGCAGCCTCGACCTGCTGGGCTCCGGCGATTCTTCCGCCTCAGCCTTCCGAGTAGCCAGAATTACAGGCACGGGCTACCATGCCCGGCTGATTTTTTAATTTTATTGTAGAGATAAGGTCTTGCCAAGTTGCCCAGTCGGGTCTCGAACCCGCGGGTTCAGGCAATCCACTCACCTCAGCCTCCCAAAGTGTGGGATTATAGGCTGAGCCACCGAGCCTGGCTAGATTATGGTTTCACTAACGTGTGAACTGTATTTCCTTAAACCTTCATAAGGCATTTTTGTAACAACCAAATCAGTATGAAAACAGATCTTATTTCTCAATGTCCAACATATAACCACCCTTGGACTTAAAATTGTATTAATATGTTACAAAACAAATAGTAATTTTGTCACACAACATGTATTGATGCTTGAATGATATAAATGTGATACCTCATATTCTAGAAATTCCTTTTATTTCAGAAAACTGTAACAATGATTTCCTCTTAGGAGTGAGTTAACTGTTATATTAACCATCATTTTCGTGCAAATTTGCTCACTTCTTGTAGTGTATATGCTCCTGTTCTGTTTCTTTTTTACCAAAGCTTGATTATTATCAATAAGAGTAGTAGTTATTCAGTATTTCTCGTTATTTCATTAATGAGATTACAAAAAAAAAAAAAAAAATCACTGGACAATGGTGTAAAGAGCCTTACATGTTGAGTGGTCCTTGCAAAAGCCCATCTATCATTTAATGCCTAGCATAATGACATTACCTAGGTACCCAAGATCCTTTTATTCTAAGATAGGGAGTTCGTTCTAGTTTTTAGCTAGAACAAATACAAAATTACACAGAAAAAAACCATAAAATAAAATAACACATATAAGGGGGTGAGGTCATGCTAGAAAGTGAAATCAGGATACTGTATAAAGTGATCACTGGTGAGGTGGTAAGGGAACAGATACAATCACAGTGCTTTGTAAAGTGACTAAATGCTGATGAGTGCTTTGAATTTCTATTCCTCCGTCTCCCCTCAAGTTTCAGATTCAATCACCTGCTGTACAGGAATTGGACTACTTGGAAACTGATAAAATCCACTATCCTATGATACTTAATAAGTCCCAAGGCATGCAGTTCCCAGAAAAGCAAAATCCCAAGCAGCAAAGACACAGTAAAATGAAAGAGAACACAATTTGGGGAGAATAATGGCTCCTGAGCCACTCTGTTCCTCATCCCAACTAAGAACAGAAAAGGTCCTCAACCCAGCTAGGTCTTAAATGTCCATTCCGTAATAAGTTGAAAATATCTTAAGTAAATAATGCACTGAATCCACCGCACCTACCTAACATCATAGTTTGCCTAGTCTACCTCAAACATGCTCAGCACACTTACATGAGCCTACAGGAGGGCAAAACCATCTAACATAAATGAAAACTATTTTATAATAAAGTGTTAAGTATCTTGTGGAATTTATTAAATGCCGCACTGAAAAAAACAGAATAAATGTATGGGTATTCAAAGTATGGTTTCTGTTGAATGCTTCTTGCTTTTGTACTGGGTAAAGTCAATCCATTATGTCATGGATCATCTGTTATAGCTTGTGGTTTGAACAGTTCAGGAAGCAACATGATTAACTTAGCTAAAAGCTACTTACTGCTCAGTTGCTGTCTAATAGTTACAGTAAATAATTACAGTAAACAAGAACATTAAACATCAATTTTACATAATTCTTAGATAAGTTTTACATATTTTTATTTTTACTTTTATCAAGGAATATAATAAGTGAGTGTGTTTTTTAGAAAGTTGAGCAATTTTTTTCTGAAAATCATAACTAATCAAGAGATTGGAATCCTTCCCATATCTCTGCTTCCAAGTGTAAGATTAGAAGACTCATGACTTGTTTCTTTTATCTTCTCTTTCAAATTTCAAAATCTTTAAGAATCTCTGGATGCCATAAAAGGTAAGATTAAATTTAATACATTCATCCTTGTTCTAAGTAATAAATAATTCAATATTAACTGATGTTTATTTATAATTTTCATCTAATAATCTCAACAGGAAGACCATTGAAATTTGAATAAGAAGTCTTATATTTGACTCATGGGCAAGTAATTTAGCTTTTTGATCCTCAGTTACATGGAAAAATATGCTTGCCATGCTCTATTATGTGAAAATTTGATTCTCAATGAACACTAATTCAGATACTTGACTAGATTCCAAGACAGTTTTGAGGAAAACAGTGCCTTGTTTGCAAGTCGACTGAGGCACACTGCCATTGGACCGGCCCTGCTGCAGGGGCACGTGGGAAGAGGAGGCATCTAAAGTTTCAAACCAAGAAACTACTCTGCACAAGTTCACTGGGTGTCCAATGTACATTCACAGTCTCTTTCATCATAACCTAACACATTTCAAATTCTCCTCCTTGAATAGATGATCATCAGCTTCTTTCACCATACTAGGAGGAAGTCTAAAAGAGTAGATTTGAGGGTGAACTCTGGAAGCAAACTGTCCTCATTCAAATCCTGGCTCCAGTCCCCACTAGCTCTGGACCTTTTACACAACTCGGTTTCTCTATGCTTTGGTTTCTTACTATGAAAAGGGAATTACATCAGCATCCACCTCACATGGTTATTACTGGGATTAAAAGAGAAATCAACCTAAAGTGCTTAGAACAGTGCTTGGTACACAATTAACACTCAATAATTGTCAGTCAGTAATATGAACATGATAATAGCTAAGCTATTTTAGGTGCATAGGCGTTCTAAATTCAGTCCATGTAAGAAGCTTGATCATTAGAAAGCTATATGGCAGGGTTTTAGTAATTTTTGCCCAATTATTAAACTTTACTTCCAGTAACTTTTGTTTTAATAATAGGCCCTCAGATTTTTTAAGGACTGATACATTCAAAAATAAAATGAGAATTTAAAAAAGTCCTTCTCCATTTGCCATGAATATTTAAGGCATTGTGTATATTTTTAGTTTTGAAGGCAATTTTAATTCCAAGAAAAATTTTTCTTTCTTGAAGAATTAGTATGTGTATTTCTATTAGAGAATGAGAATTACACAAAACAGTACTCTGCTGTTTGACAGTTTTAACAAACACAGCAATTCAACCTATTCTTGTGCCTTCCTTTTCATCTTGGCTACCAGGAAAATTAGAACTAAACTTACAGCTTCATCATGTTTAGCTATATTAATAAAATTAATATATGTTAGTCAAAATTGACTAACATGTTGACTACTTTCTCATCAGACTTTTGATTATTTCAACTTGGAAACATTTTTGGAGGAAAGTAGTAATAAAACATTATTTTCTACCCGTGATAGTTGTTAGATCACATAAGATCATATATATGAAAGTACTTGGCAATCTAAGTTCTAAAAATTTTGAAATCACTGATTTTCAAGTCACTGTACATTTCTGATCTTCTTCCTACAAATTTGTTTCTTAGATTCCTTCTGACATACACATCTCAACATTCAGAGTCTTTAAATTCTCCCCATATATTCAGGATAAAATTAAAAACTGGCCCGGCCTTAGTTCCCAGACTTCACCTTGGCCCGCACCTGCCTCCATGAGGTTCCTGCAGTCCCTGTGTCTCCCACCTTTTCTCATGTTTCCACGTCTCTGACCATGCTAGGCCCTTGATCTGGAATGCTCATCTCCATTGTTCTATCTGAATAGATCTTCCTTTGATTTCAAGATTCAGCTCAAGCATCCCCTTAAAATACCCGCCTCAGTTACATCTCTTTTTAATCAAAATTTTCTCTCACCTGAACTATTATCTTAGCTTCCCAATTAGTATCCTTATCTCTAATTTGTCATTTCTTTAGTTCATCAATATTAGCCTAAATCACAGGTCCCATCATATCACCACAATGCTGAAAAATACAACTCTCCTTTGACTTCAAAGTAAGGCCAAATCCTTGGCATGGAACTGAAGACTCTTCATTGCTGGTCCAAGACTATCTCATAAAGTACAAGAAAAGAGAAAAGGTATGATGGAAATGAGGGGAAAAACATTTTGTAAACCTACCATTTTCTTTTAAGGGTACTTGGGATGAAGAATTTCCAGAACTATGCATACTCATTCCTGTGGTATAAATTAAATTATTAGACATTTTATAAGATAAGCAGATATTAGATACAGAAGTAATTTCTTCTGATAAGTTCATAAAAATCAATAAAACATTAAGGCAGTAACACCTTCTTTTATTTACACTGAGAAAACTTCCCATGATGGGTATGTTTACTATTTTAAAATAGTAGTTAAGCATATTGAGTTGTTTTGCAGCATAAATTTAAATACAAAATTATTGTTTCTAATAAAGACATTCTGACATATCAAATATGAAATGATGAAACTGAAAGGAGTTTTTCATTTGTTCAAATGTTAAAAGAAAATTTAATATTCAATAAGAATGAATAATTTAAATTAAAAAATGTAGAAAAATTTCCTTTTATGAGAGAGTTTTATCTATAGAATATTACTCCATAGAATACTACTTTCCTTCTGATATGTGATGAATTTTCATGTAGACCAACGTCTTCCTAATGAAAATAGCTTAGAATCTATGAGGTTCCATTATATGTGAACATACTTCTAAAAATATTTCCTAGCCGGGCTCGGTGGCTCAGCCTGTAATTCCACACTTTGGGAGGCTAAGGTGAGTGGATTGCCTGAGCCCGTGGGTTCGAGACCCGCCTGGGCAATGTGGCGAGACCTCATCTCCACAATAAATCAAAAAATCAGCCGGGCATGGTAGCGCGTGCCTGTAATTCCGGCTACTTGGAAGGCTGAGGTGGAAGGATCGCCAGACCCCAGTGGGTCGAGGCTGCAGTGGCCACTGCACTCCAGTCTGGGCAACAGAGTGAGACTCCAACTAAATAAATAAATAAATAAATAAAAATTTAAAAAAATTTTTAAAAAAGTAAAAATATTTCCTAAAAGATCAGTCTCTTAGCCTAATTTCAACATATGGGGTTACCCATAGGATGAAATCTTGCCTTTTATCTGTCTAGTTTTTAAAAAACCAATTCAACTTAAATTGATGTTAGTATCACCTCTGAAAGCTGTGCAAGCCTACATTAATAAAGTAATGTTGCTCTCTATAAATATTTATCTACTATAATGTAGAGTTCTCTTTTGACTTCAATTTATTCAACATACCCCAATTCAATTACAGAATAAAAATAATTAGGGTTAAATTAACAAACTTTGGGCCCAGGGAGAAAGTTAAGTAGCAGCATCTGGTAGAACAACAGAAGAGAAACAATCCTCACTTTCCTTTTGTTTCCTATGGTTTCATATTTTGAGTAAGTAGTTTAGGTCTCTGCTTAAATACTACTCTTGAAAGGTTGACTCCAGTGCATTTCTCTTTCAAGATGCACAAGGTGACAGGAAACCTTTACTATTTATCTTTCAAGGTAGCATGTGTGCATGTACATACACACATAACTCCTGCACTTAAATAATTAATAGGCCCCTGTTAGCTGGGAGAATTTGAAGACAATCAACTAAAAATTTCTACTTATAAACCACAGTGCACTTGATACAATTGTCTAAGTATTTAGAGACAATTTTGTTCATGCTAGGCTGAAAGCATCCTAAATAAACCTTTCTTCAACAAACACAGCACTACCAGAGTCCACTCACATAGGCTGGCAAGGAAAAGCCAGAAAAAGGTGACCCAAAGCCATGGGGCCAGCCTGGTTGGGTTCTCTCAGGACGACTGTCATGGCTACTGTGATTCAGAGAAGCTGAGGAACTGTGCCATGAAGCAGTTACTTGTCAAATCAACTGTTGATGTGATGGTGAATTTTAAGTGGCCTAAAATTTTATATTCACAGTTATGGCAATTACAGCATAGAATCCCAGATAATTTCTTGGCAATTAACATGATCTCGTTCATTTCACCCTGAGCATGAGAAATGGGACAAAGAAGGTAAGCTTGTTTGTGCTGACCTAGAACAAATGCTTGGCCAGGGTCTTCAATGGATGAGGTGTCTGATTCATGTTTCCTCCTTTCAGGACTTCTATTTAAACTTGCAACAGACTTTGAACTACAAAGGGAAGAGGAAGGTAGGAGGGAAGTGTCAATGTAAAAAAATATGGTGAAAATAACAAAATGTTAAAACAAAAGCAAATGTATGAAATGGAGAATTTATACATATGTAGTCTGGGTGAGTTAATCTTGTTCTTACTTATTGAGTTTTGTGAATCCTGCCAAAGACTCTGTATCAGATCTTGCCATCTGGTGAAAAGGTTTTCCCACCAGCTCTGCAACAGCTTGTGGTGGGGACTCCACGTTAACACTGACATTTTTCCGATGTGGATACAGGGAGGCCTGACTGAGATCATGGTATGATTTGCTCATCCCTCTAGGCTTTTCCTCCCAGGAAGCTTTGTCACTCTTCTCTTTTGAACTGTTTTGCAATGGCTGGTAAAGCGACAGCTCTGAGCAGGACAGCCTCTTCAGAATCTCAGCTTGGACTGACAAAGGTCGAACGGCCAGTTTGTTCAGGGTGCTGCTGGCCAGACTGCCAGTGCTGATTGCTCGTCCCATATTAAATCCTCTAACGGACTCTGCTTGGAGATTCAGGCTCCTAAACGAAGCTCTCTCTACAAGGAAAAGGATTGCTTTACATGATAGAAACACCACAGTATCTTTATGAGAAGAATTATTCAAATAGGTAAAAAACAGCATGCATTTTGCAATCATTTGGACTGCCAGCATAAGTAGGTAGTTTTCAAAGTGTGGCCATTGGGGTTTTAAAAAGGAGGTGTGAAGATCCCGTGTTCAAACCATCTTGCCACCCTATTTGCTCTCCCTTAGCTGCAGCCTACTGGGCATTTTCCACTTCATCTAACGACCTTCTTGGGTTCAACGGTGTTTGTGATTCAGGCCTGCAGACACCAAACTCCTACAGGCTTCAGTTAGAAATCAGGATGACAATTCACAGAGAAATGTTCAATCCTCGTGGTATCTCTGTTAAAGTATTAGCAAACCATGAAAGGGGAGGGCAGAGATGAACTCCAAGGGGCTGACGTCAGAGGGGTTTTACCCAGAGAAAAAGTTTTTGATTGTTATATTTTTAAAAGCTTAAGTCAGACAGTAATGATGGTGAATTGTATGGTATGTGGCTATTAACAAAAAAAAGTCTTTAAGGCAAATTATTTCTTTTCTTATTTCACTACTATGCCAAACCCACCTTCCTATCTTACTGACTTAATCCATCAATTGAGGCCAAGGACCCATGGGCGAATCAAGCAGTACTAATCTTCTCTCTGTTTTGGTAACTGTAAATTAATATGGGCAGGGAACTGGGCATCTTTTTACCTTTAATTCCTCTCACTCTTAAATACCCATCCAAAATCATCTTTTAGAGGCTAAATTTAGAAATACTTTACAAATGCTTGGCTATTCTATTTTGTAAGAACTAATGTCATAGCAATATTTCAATATGTGAGGCTACTAACAAAAGCACTGCAGCATAATGAAGAATAGGAGCACAAAGCTTCAAATGATTTAGTTATTCATGCAGTTAGTGACCCATATCACAAGGCACACCCTTTGGTCCTTCCTGGAAAGTAGCAACTCAGTGTTGCTTTCTATATGGACTAAAGCTTGACCACTATGTACAACAGCTAGGAAAACTAACTTCCTTCCTTCCTTTCTTTCTCTCTCTTTCTTTCTTTTTATCTAATCTATCTGTCTGTCTATCTACCTAATCTATAGTTAGAGTCTCACTCTGTCCCCCAGACTGGAGTGCAATAGCACAGTCACGGTCACCGCAGCCTCAACCTGCTGGGCTCAGGCAATCCTCTGCTCCAGCCTTCCAAGTAGCTGGAACTATAGGCGTGCGTCATCATATCTGGCTATAATAATTTTTTTGATTTATTGTAGAGATGAGGTCTCACCATGTAGCCCAGGCTGGTCTGGAGCCCCTGGGCTCAGGCAATCCTTTTACCTCTGCCTCCCAAAGTACTGGGATTGCAGGCAAGAGCCACTGTGCCCAGATGGAAAACTTGTTTTTAAAATAATGTCTCCCTCAAGGGTACCATGTTAAAAAGAAAAATAAAATAAAATGATTACTGACTTAGATCTTTAGAGATGTTTCATTTCTCTTTTACTTCCTAGGAAGACTAACAATTGATATTTCATCTCAGACATAAACAGGTAGGAAAACATTAAAGATTTTTAATATTCATGCATCAGAATGATGCATAAATAAACATATCTCACTGTCACTAAGAAAATGCAATGTTTTTTTCTCTGAAGTAGAAGTAGACACCAAATTAAAAAAAGAACAAGACCTTCATTAAAAATTCCCAGAATCATTTTTAACTTAAAATATGAAGTTTTTAGTAGAGTGGATAAGACTATATTTATCTTCTTTTACTTTGTGAGCAGCCTTTGACCAAGAAAGTAAAATTGAGTCTTACGAAGATTCAACTACCAAGAAATGCCTTTACACCCAACAGGTGTAAAGGAAAATGTAGACCAAATGCAGGAATATGCACAGCTGGCTCAGTTTAGGTTTTGTGTGTTTTGTGAACATAGCAGAGATTATACTATTCCAATCCATCTGCAGCCCACTTCTGGACAGGACTTATAGCATTGCATATACTCAGTCACTTATATGGTCTGTCCTATTGCATTTTACCCAGAAAGAATTCCAACGTGAATCATCCATATGGGAAAGGACACTAGAATGGGCTTATATCCTGTACTAATATTCAGAAGTGAACACACAGGCTTTCTTGTTCCACACACAAGCTGCAATCCATACTTCCTGATTTGTTTCTGCTACTGTTCAGTCCCTCGTACCACTTTGTGTCTTCTTACATTGTCAACTCAATCGTATGCTCTTTTGAGGAAAGGGACTTCATTTATTCTTTTATCTCACAGTATTAAGTGATTACCCATTTCAGTTTCATTCTATGCCAATCAGTTCTTAAATGCATCAAACAGAAAGTGTACTGAACTGGGAATTAAAGAGATTAGAGTCCCAGCCTAGTATGACCTCTATGAAGTTTGGGTGAAATACTATTTTCTCTGATCCTGTTTTCCCTAATATTGTGAACTTAATAACCGCTCAGGTTCTTCATAGACTCTAAAGAAGTTAGCATACATTTGTTAGCTATCAACCCCCTACAGATATCACAGCTTGTTTTTAATTATCTAGTAGAGATAATGAAATAGGCAGATAGTTACTTACAAGCCAATTCTAATTCTAAGCAGTTAATAATGCCTGTGCATGCTTAACAAAATCTGGGGAAAAATATAGATCACACCACCTTAAAGTGCTTTCACATGAGTTCAAGGATGCAGAGCTGCTGTGATTCTAGGGGAAAACCTGTGAGATGTGTAGAGGCTTCTCCTTCCCCACCCTACCTTGGCCTTCATGGATGAAGAAAGTGAGACCCAAAAAGTTAGTGACTCTTCTAAGGTCATTCATCTTGCTGCTGCTACTACTAGTACACAGCATCTTCTCCTGCTGTTGGTATTACTACTACTACTAGTGGCAGTAGTGGGAAAACAATGTTGATGAAGATGATAATAATAACAATGACGAATATTTATGGAATCCTTACTCTGTGCCGGGTACTTTTAAAGTGCTCAACATGTATGAGTTCATTACCTCTTTACAACAACCTCATGATATAGGTATCATAGTTATGACAATCATTTTACAGATGGAGTAACCATGGCAGAGAGTTAAGTCGCTTGCCCAAAGTTTTAGGGCTCTTAAGTAACAGAGCCCACTTTGACACTGGCAGTTTGGCTCCAAGTCTCAGGTTGTTAACCACCGTCCTATAAATAGTTCTTTAGCATAAGAAACATTGAGAGTGGAAGGCCAGCTTCCGACTTTTGTCTTCTGACTTTCTTCACTACACCACATCTATAGTAACCTTCAGTTGTCCACGGTTTGTACTGAATGCAATATTTGTCCAAGTAGGATTGATGACTCTAATAGGTTTGATATTTCACTATACTTTGAAACCACCTAAGAGCATATGCATTTTTTTTAGCAGAGCGAAGCAGGGAAAGAAAAAAATAATGTAATTAGTAGCAGTGGTTATCCTATTGTAGCATGCATAAAAATCATTACTAGGGAAAGCCTGTTAAAACGCAGATTCTAGGTAACCAATTCTAATAACTCTCTAAATTTTAGGTAGGCTCCTGGAATCTTCATTTAAAGTAAGCATACAACCCCACCCCCATCATGAGTCAGAAACATTGAGAAATATCTGTTCGTAGGCTGCCATCACCCCAGTCTGATCACCTGGGGAAAATATTTTCTGGACGATTTCAGAATGTGAGAAAGTTCAGGTAAAGAATTCATAGGGCCCTGCTGCACAAGGTCATCTGCGTTATTCCATCACATTTTTTCATCACATATTTCAGAGTGTTTCACTTAAGCCTATAAGAATTTGCTACGCAGAATTTTAATCTCTAATTGCAGAGTAAGCTTTAAATATTTCAGTTCTGATTGAGATATTTTTTCCAGAGCCAAATTAGTTTCTTCTTCTGGCTCTTTTTCCAAAGCAAGTGATATCATGCTCCTGGCTATGTACAGTGCGTACTGTGGTTATTCACCTCACTTCAAAACAGGGGTGCACCCCAAAACTATGTCCTGTCCCTTCCCTGTCTGTGCACTCGCCTGTCCTTGTATCCCATGTTCTTTTCGTCATCAGGAAAGTCCTTCAGATCCAATTCTAGTGACACCTTTCCAGTACTCTTGCCTCTCCGATTTCTCTCACTCCTTGTAGTACAGACCACAAAGCCTGTATGGTGCAATCTACTGTTAAAGTCTGGAACCTCTACCGCATATGATTGATTCATGGATGTCGATCTTACTCTCCGAGGCAGTGTTTACATTTACTGTGGGTGGAGAACATGGTCCTCCCTTTTATGATGTTTACATCAATTAGCCTACTGCTAAGCACAAAATAGACATTTTAGACATTTAGACATCGACCATGTGTATACATTATAAGTTTTCAACTGAAACATGTGGTTGTTCTTTAAAATTTGTGGCAAGAGTCATGCATATGCCTGGAGTCATTTGGAATAGACTGCTTCTCCTTACCAATATCCTGGGTGTCTTGGTTGCTCTGTCTCGCTCTCATCTGTAGCTGGAACTTGTGCTGGGAAGAGCAGAGGTGTAGCAGGTACTGGCACACCTTACTGTTGTCTGTCTGGAAGGCATGTTTTATTCCATCTGATGTATTCTGCAGTGTGATTTTCTTTTTCTACAATATGAACCAAAGATTTTCAAAATTAGGATGCTTCTCTATGATTTTTACATATGCAAATACTATAAACTAATAATATGTTGAAATATTACTGATATTCCCCATTCTTAGGCATTAGGTATTCCTTGACCTATATATAAATATAGAAAATATAATCCTATACAGTCATGCTTCATTTAACAAAGGTGCATTCTGGGAAATGCAGTGTTAGATGATTCTGTCATTGTGAGAACACCATAGTACTTACACAAACCTAGCTGGCAGAGTCTCTGACATGTTTAGGCTATGTAGCATAGTCTATTGCTCCTAGGCTACAAACCTGTACAGCATGTTACTGTAATGAACACTACCAGCAACTATAACACAAAGGTGTTTGTGTAAACATATCTAAACATAGAAATGATACTGTAAAAATATGTATTATTATCTTATGAGATCATCATCCTACATGCAGTTCACCGTGGACTGAAATATTGTTACACAGCACATGACTATGTTATTGTAAAAAAATTCAGAAAATAAACTACTATTTTTTGCTATTTTCAGAAATTATAGCTTAAGTCAGATTGTATATACCAGCCATCAAAAAGGGAGACAATTTCCTTTAATAAGAGTATTGATATTTTAGTGCTGGGAGCAATGGCTCACACCTGTAATTGCAGCACTTTGGGAGGCTGAGGCAAATGGATTGCCTGAGCCCAAAAGTTTGAGACCAGCCTGGCCAACACAGCGAGACCTTGTCTTGACAAAAATTTTTTTAAAAACATAGGAAAGCATGGTGGCTGGAGTGTGCCTGTGGTCCCGAATACTTGGGAGATTGAGAGGGGAGGATCGCCTGAGCCCAGGAGGTCAAGGCTGTGGTGAGCTGTGATCATGCCACTGCACTCCAGCCTGGGCAACAGAGTGAGACCCTGACTAGAAATAAATAAATAAATGAATAAATAAATAAATAAATAATAAAAAAAGATTACCAAGTTTATGGCAATGTTTACAAACACCAAAACTGTTTGAAAAATACAACAATAATATGCGCTCTACTCTGTAGGATATGAAAGCTGACAGTATAGAAGAATTTATTTTATAATATATAATGATAAGAGCTGTGATTAAGTCAAGTAGAACCTGAGTGGCAAGAAGGAAGGCTAGATAGAAGGGAGCAATTAAAGAAACTGTGAACATGGAGGTATTGGACAAAGTAACTGTCAGGATGGGAATAGAGGTACCAGACATTGTAACAGTTGGGCTGAGCATGGAGATACTGGACAACCTTAACTGCTGGGCTGAGAATGGAGGTATTGGACATTGTAACTGTCCGGCTGAGCATGGAGGTACCAGGCAATGTAATGCTTGTAATGCTCAGGCTGATAGATGAAACACATGGGTAGTCAGAGATGGCAATTCCTGCCAAGTATAGGGAAAGAAAGAGAACCTCAAATTGGTTTCACCTCCCTGATGTTTCTTGAAAATGGAAAATGTCTCTTGGGTAAAGAAATATCCCCAGATTTTTGACCTAGATGGCGAGGTTTGCAGGTGATCCATACACCTTAGGGGACTAGCATTCAACAACATACCAGGCCCCAAGACTGATGTCTCTGGATGGCTGTTTAAGTCCAGTTAGACTGTACTCAAGTTCTTGACTACTGTGCAGATTATTCTACTTCAAGTCCCTTGTCTTTACTTCAAAAACAGAAATAGGCACAGAAAAGTCCAATTTAGTAGCCTCACAAATGATACAATAGAATATTACCCAACTTCATAATTTTTGGTCTTACTTGTTTACAGATTTTTTGACTTTTTTTTTTTAACATAAATTCACTTTAAAAAAATTTATAGCACAATTGTAAATAGAAAACCAGTACCACTTGCTACAAATAGAATCCAGCTATAAAATTAAATATAATAAATGCAATAGGAACAAAATAACATTGTAGAATTCTAGATAGATGTTCTTGCTGATGAAATCTGTGAACTAGATATGTTCTCTATGAAAAACAGAAACCAGGCCAGACTTGGTGGCTCAGCCTGTAATCTCAGCACTTTGGGAGGCCGAGACGAGTGGATTGCCTGAGCCCACGGGTTCAAGACCAGCCCGGGCAGCTTGGCTAGACTGCGTCTCTACAAGAAAAAATAAAAAATAGTCGGGCGTGGTAGTGCGCGTCTGTAGTTCCAGCTACTCGGAAGGCTGAGGAGTCCAGAAATTTGATGCTGGGGTGGCTGTGAGCATGTGTGCCACTGTACTCCAGCCTGGGCGAAGGAGTAAGACTCCAACTCAAAAAAAAAAAAAAAAAGAATAACAGAAACCAGTCAGTGCTAGAGGGTTCAACAAACTGGTATCTTGATGATTAGTAGTAGACACAGTAACTCTTCAAATAGTTGAGGATTTTGTTTCTTCTAACAAACATACTACTTCACCACAGTCAAGTAATTTGTGAGGACATTGAACGCCACAGCTGTAAAACACTCTCACTGATTCAAGCATTAATATGGAAGAATCACCTTAGTCTATCAGTAAAAAGAGCCATAGAACTGGTTCCTATAACACTCAAAGGCAGCAAGGGAAGGCAGATCACACACACAAAATGCCAAAGATAGGTTAGAGGTTCATAATAATTATGAAAAATGATACTATAGGTGATTTAGTATCTAGGAAAGATGTACACATTTGAAACAGAATAATTTTTTATTCTCTCCAAGTGTTGATGGATGGACTAGACAAGAAATGTGCTTGAGGGAACTCAGTTGCTAAGGGTAACTGTCCATCTCCTCAAAAGCTGGTAGAAGAATAAAAGGAAGGTTAAGAAAGAGGGCTTTGTGCTAGAGAAAGAACTTCAGGTTATGCTCTTACATAGAGGTAATTTGCATGGGACTGTGATCTATCATCTGCTACTGCAGATCTTTACAAATGAACTAATCATGGCTGGTTCTACATATGGGGCTGGTGTGGTACTTGGGAAATGACATAATACTGAATGCTATCTGATTATGTGAATTGCTGCCCTTTCAAAACTGGTCCAAATTGGATTTGTATCTAATTAATCTAAGGTTTCCTTCAGACACTCACTCTGCCAGCATTTCCATGGGGAGACGGTAAATTGAACCCAGGTAATTTCCTGGTCTTGACAATAGTGGGAAGATGAGGGTGGTCTGGGCTTTCTTGACAGAGCACATTATTATCTGATAATGTTAGTGGTACCTCCGGGTTTCATATGAAGCCAATCAACTAACCATTAGTAGCTGGGCATGGTGGCACGTGCCTGTGGTTCCAGCTACTTGGAAGACTGAGGCAGAAGCCTCGCCTGAGCCCAACAGGTTGAAACTGCGGTGGCCATGAGTGTGCCACTGCACTCCTGCCTGGGTGACAGAGTGAGACTCCGACTCAAAAACCAAAAACAAAAACAAAACTAACCATTAGGTCTAGAACTGATTTAAAATGTCTCTAGATTAAAGATTATCCAAAGTTCGTGGGGACCTTGATATCTTTATAAACATTGTTCTTGTGAAACGGTATTTTAGTCTAAATATAAACTAAAGGTGTCAGTATTCCCTGAATATCATTAGGAAAACAAAAATCTGAATATATTTTCTATTTTCCACTGAAGTTTGCCAATGGAACTTCAATGTTCAGATACCCAACTATGACCCAAATCAAAATATGCCTTTATAACTCACCATCTTCCATAAACACAGTACTTTCTAAAAATCACTTTTCCAACTATATCCCTATAGAGAGTATACACTAAAATCTAAAACTGGAGAAAGTCCTGGAACTAGTTCATAAAATTCAATAAATCCCTTGATCTCTGAGAGTCATGCAACAGTTGCTATGAGGGGTCTACTACTGGTACACTGGGGTTAAGATAATGATCTATCTTAAAAACATTAGGAGGAGTTTTTCCATGTCAGAAGTTACAACCTAGAATAAGTCCTGACTTAACAGAGAATTCAACTTGGTTGTAATTTAACTAAAGTTAATTGAGCATATAACCAGCTAGGCATGTATAATACTCTTTAAAAAATCACATCCTGAAAAAAGAAACAAATAAAATCTCAATAATACTTTCCATAACTAAGAAGGAACAGTTAACTAGTGTTAAGGTATATCAGCACTACTGAATGGCAGAATCCAAAGGTTAATGAAAATCCGTTAATATGTTACATTGGAAATTGGTAACATCCACTTAAAAATATAAGGAAAATAGGTTAAAAGAACGTACAGAAAAAGAAATCTTCTTGGTTTCCCTCCACGGAAAGCGAAGGACCAATGTGCGAACTCCATTGTGAACTTCAAATACAAGCACACCTTTAGAACAGACTCCAAGCAATATTCCCGTTTGTGACTTTTTCTCAGGGTGCACTCGGTGAAAATGAACTCCATATTCTGTCAGTCTTTGGCAGACCTGTTGAAACAATACCATGCCATAGCAATGCACTTTGTTAAATGGTGACATAAAGATATTGAAGATGGACCAATGTAGTTAAACGTGGAAAGAATAATCTTTTCAACAAATGTTGATGGAACAACTGGATATTCCATGCCAGAAAAATAATTTCAAACCTTACTTCCCCTGATATATAAAAATTAACGCCAAATGGATCACATGCCTAAGTATAGGAGTTAAAAGTAAAAAACTCAGAAAATCTTTGTGACCTTGGATTGGGCAAAAATGTCTTAGATGGAACATGAAAAGCATGAACCACAAAAATAAACCATTGGTAAGTTAACATTAACAGTAAAAACTTGCTCATCAATATTAATGTTAAGAAAATGTAAAGGCAAGCCGCAGACTAGGAGATAAATATATGTAAAACATATATCTGATAAAAGACTTGTAATCAGAATACATGAAGAACATAGACTTCTAAACAGTTAGAAAACATATAACCAGCCACAAAAATGGGCAAAGAGTTGTATTAGACATGTCAACAAAGAAGATATGTGAATGGCAAACACATGGAATGATGCTCAACATAAACATAACGAGGGAAATACAAATTAAAACCACCATGATACCATTACTCACCTACTTCAAGGGCTAAAGTGAAAAAGACTGAAAGTACCAAGTGTTGTCGAGGCGTGGAGCAACTGGAACTCTCACACACTGTTGGCAGGACTGTAAAATTGTACAACCACTTTGGAAAACAGTTTGGCAGTTTCTTCCAAAGTTGCAAATATGCTTACCACAGGTCCTAGCAATCCTATTGCTAGGTGTTTACTCAAAAGAAATAACAACTATGTTCAGAAAAACGGTGTCTTTGGAATGTCTATAGCAGCTCTGTATCTATCAACTAATGAAAGAATAAACAAACTTGTATAGCTACACAAAGAAAAACTACTCAGCAAAAGAAATAAACTACTGGTATATACCACACAATGGATAAATCTCAAAAGTATTATTTTAAGTATAAAAAAAAAAGTCAGGCACAAAAGACTATATACTCTAGTATTCTTTACATGAAATTCTAGAAAAGAAATAGTAGGAAAAATAGTAATAGAAAGCAGAGCAATAGCTGACAAGAGCTACGGGTAGGGGAGGGGATGGATTGCAAAGGGACAACATGGGGAACTATTTTGTGAGGTGGAAATGTGCTGTATCATTGGTTGGCAAACTTTTTCTGTAGAGGGCCAGATAGCAAGTATTTTAGACTCTGTGTCAATGATTGCTGTTGTAACAACTCAATTCTGCAGTTGTAATATGAAAGCAGATATAGACAATATGTAAACAAATGAGTATGGCCAAGTTCCAATAAAACTTTATTTATAAAACAGGCAGGCCACAGCTTCCATAGCTTGCTAACCCTTTGTTCTTTGAGTTAGAGTCTCACTCTGTCGCCCAGGATGGAGGACAGTGGCACAATCATGGCTCACAGTAGCCTTGATCTCCTGGGCTCAGGTGATCCTTCCACCCAGCCTCCTGAGTAGCTGGGACTACAGGCACGTGCCACCATGCCTGGCTAATTTTTAAATATTTTTTTTGTTGAGACAAATTCTCACAGTGTTGCCCAGACTGGTCTCAAACTCCTGGGCTCCAGCAATCTTCTTGCCTTGGCCTCCTGAAGTGCCGGGATGACAGGCGTGAGCCACCACACCCGCCCCTTGTTCTTTACGTGACTGTGAAGGTAGTTGCTCAGTTGTAATATATATTTTAAAACTCATTGAATTGAATAATTAAATGTGGTACATTTTATTGTATATAAATTGTACCTCAATATAGCAGATTTATAACAAAATATAGAAGTATCTTAAAGACAACACAATATGTAGCAGAAGTCTAGCCTTAGAAGGTTGTGCTAAAAGATTTTTTTGTGTGTGCTAAAAGATTAAAGAAAACATCTCAGGTGAGAAGAAGGATGCTAAAGTTAAAGAAAACAGGGGCAACAGAAGATATTATTAGAAGGAATAGGGCAATGTAATGTCATTTGGCATGTTGTTTACAGGGAGAAAACAAAAACTCAGAGAGGTTAAATGCATTGTCCAAGGCCACCCAACTAGTCAAAACAAGAATTCAAATGCAAGACTGTCTGCTTGCAAATCCCCATGTAAATTTTTTTATGGTGCCAATCTGCCTTCTACTTTTACTTATAACAATATATTACAACCTGATATTTATTTTCCATAAGTATAAACATGTAATAACTAAGGAAAACATAAGTTGACAATTTAATGTCTTTAAATTGGGACTAAAACAAAACAAATCACCTTGCTTTTCTTTCTTTTCATGAATCCTAAATTCAAGGTGGTTACGTCTGTGAATTAAACCGCTTCATAGGTTTTCATAGGGCAGGGTCACTTGGCTCCTTTCAAGATGGAGCAGCAAATGGAGGGCATACTGTCACCTCCTGGGAACTGAAGCAGAACATTCTGGGAGTTTCTTTTTTCAACAGAACACTATTGTCTATTGCTATTTGCATTGGAGGTTTACAATACTATTTTTCTCAGTCATAAATGTGCTACTATTTATCTGAGGTCTTACAGGAAGCAGGTGGCAAAACTATAACCATAAGTCAATTTTTCCAACTTCCTGCTCCTATGTATATGAGTTGGCATTTAGTGGAAATAACATGTTTAAAGGACACTATTGAAGTTTAAGCCTTTTGAGAAAAAGTGAAACAAAATAATTCCAGGATCAGTATGTACTTGTTTCTTGTATCCAGCCATTCATCAAATTCAGTTGTTTCTTCTTTTTAATTTAATTTAATTTAATTTTTTTGAGTTGGAGTCTTATTCTGTTGCCCAGGCTGGAGTGCAGTGGCACTATCATGACTACTGCTGCCTTGACCTGCTGGGCTTAGGCGATCCTTCCACTTCAACCTTCCAAGTAGTTGAACTACAGGTGCGTGCCACTATGCCTGGCTAATTTTTAAAAAATTTTTTTGCAGAGACGAGGACTTGCTGTGTTGCCAGGCTGGTCTTGAATCCCTGGACTCAAGCAATCCTCTCGCCTCCACCTCCCAAAGTACTGGGATTCCAGGCATGAGTTACTGCACCTGTCCCAGTTGTTTCTTCTTTATAATGTATTTTGGTTTTGACAGTATGGAATAGGAAAAGCACAGAATTCATAGCCAGGTAGGTATGGGTTCAAATCATGGTTGTGCCACACACACCAGCCATTGGCCTTGGAAACATTACATTCCCTCTTCGAGCCTTAGCTTCCCCTTTTATAAAATGAGAATTAAAATAGCCCAGTTTTATTTGGCACCAGATGAGATGAGACAGTGTCCAGTATCGGTCATTGGCAGCCGAGCCTCGGTTCTGTGTCCTCTGATGTGTCTTGCTTACTTTGAAACAGATGCGAAGCTTAACATTTGCAATCCTGCATGCTTACCTTTAAAAATTCTAGCTCGATCTCTTTTTCAGAAGCTCCCACGTAGGTATTATGCAATTTGGGTAACTCTTCTTTAATATAGGATAAATCAAGCTTTTCCATCACCCTGGCAGGCAGATAATGCTCCAGTCTAAAATAAGACACACCATGAACCTAGAGAGGAAAAGGTCTTTATAAGCCATTCTGTTTGCCTTTTACTAGAATAAACCCTTTCCCTCCTATTTTAAAGTTCTTCTTTGGACAAGACATGCCATACTTCTGTTTTTACTTCTCCCTCTGAGAAATGAGCTTAAGGAAAATACACCAGTCTTTCTTTTTTATCCAGTGAGGCAGAATGACTGAGCTTATCGGCAAGAATGCAGAGAGGGACATCCAAGGGCCTCATGTCACTATATGGGTGAATGCCACTGGTGACACCATTTTGAGCCTCTTGCCTCCTTGTAGATCACTTGTCTTTAGGAACATTAGGCTGCAAATGTGCAGTGAGTTCTCCATACAGGGAGCTCTGCTTGGTTCTCAGCCCATCACTGTGTGGAGACACGTGGAAGGCAGAAGATCCTCCTACCCATATTTGGCTAATAACTCCTGTGTCTAGTCTCCTGTGTCTAGTTTCTATTAGTTGGGACTTTGGAAGAAGGAGAAATAAGTGCTAGATATTCCTAAACTCCAAAGTAGGATAACTTTAAACAGGAAAAAACCAAAAACTCCTACACTGTATGATTTTATATAACCAGTATACACAGGGAGGTTGGGCATTTAGACGTACCAAACTAGCCTCAAAAACTTATAGCTCTAAATATCACCTCCCCCACACTAGGGATAAGAACACCAGTACACAAGTGGTGCTGGGGAGAAACATGAGTGCTACCTCTGGCTGGTAATCTCCATACTCGGCCTGGAGAGCCAGGGACGCCAGCAGTAAGGATGTCTCATCATCACAATGCATCCGCTCCTCCAAGATGTCTTTCCGCAGTTGAAGATAATACTGATGGCAGGTCAGAGTGTGTCTGAAGAAATAAATACACAAACATCTACACTTTTGATCTTGAATATTGGGGTGATTTTTATTTTTTATTATTTATTTATTTTTAGAGACAGAATCTTACTCTGTAGCCCAGGCTGGAGTACAATGGCACAATCCTGGCTCATTGCAACCTCAACCTCCTGGGCTCAAGGGATCCACCTGACTCAGCTACCTAAGTAGCTAGGACTACAGATGCATGCCACTATGCCCAGCTAATGTTTTATTTTTTGTAGAGAGTACAGTGGCACGATCATGGCTACTGTAGCCTCTACCTGCTGGGCTCAGGTGATCCTTCAGCCTCAGTCTTCCAAGTAGCTGGGACTATAGGCAAGCACCACCTTGCCCAGCTAATTTTTTGACTTTTTGCAGAGATGAGGTCTTGCTATGTTGCCCAGGTTGGTCTCAAACTCCTGGCCTCAAGTGATTGTCTTGCCTCGGCTCCCACAGTGCTGGGATTATAGGCATGAGCCACCGCACCCAGCCTGGAGTGACATTTATTACAGGGATTTAAGTTTAGTTTCCAAGACAGTTTACTATTAAGCTTGTTACTAAGCTTTTAGGGCATAAGGATTAAATAAGCCATGTTGAAGGAAATATTATTTGCATAATAAAGGCATTATCATTGATCAGAATAAAATAATTCCTTATCAGTAAGCTAAATTGTCAAAAACCCTGTGGCAAAGAGTAAAAGAGAAACTCTTGTGTACTCACTGTATTAGACTAACATCATCCAAGAAAAACTTAATTCGGAAAAACAAAGTGAAATTTACAGTGGCTTTGGTCTTTTTCTTTGGTTCTTCCTTCCATCCCTCTGGGGCCACTTTGGTTAATTTTAAATCAGGATCAACAAAGAAATATTCATTATCTAAAACAGTGAAAAAACATTCAGACAAAATAAAAAAAAACACTTTGATATTTTCTTCCGATTTCTTCACTTTTTGGTCAGACTTGCACAAAATAGTTACCATACAAGAATAAAGCAAGTCTTAAGTAGTGCAGCAGGGAAGCTGCGGTCAGCACACAGGCTGGGGCAACATGGCCCAGTCTTTTAGGAATGGGGCTCCAAGGACAGTCCTGGGTTCAACTCCTGTCACATCATTTCCTGTTTGTATGGCACTGAGTAAACTAGCTCACCTCTCTAGATGCTGATTTTCTTTTGTCTGTAAGATCAGGATAGTGGTATTCCTGCTTTATCGGATGGTCATAAGGATCAAATAATATAAGGAAAAACACACTTCTTATGGTACACAGTATGTGGTGAAAGCATTCAATAAATATTAGCTATTATTGATTACTATTGAGCTATGAACTGAAACATGGGAGGAATGACAGATGTCATCATTTTATTTTTTATGTTTTAATGTAATCACTTAACTATTATTGACTCTCTCCAAATAAAAGGATTATTCAAAAAATCGGATTTGTCCAGAATGTTTAAGAAATTAAATGTATGATAAGTTGAAATTCTGATTAATTGAATATCTTCAGGTAGATAGGTACTACCTGCTTAGTCTAGAAGTGATGTTAGTAAAGTGACAGACATCAGTAAGTACTAATTGAATATTTATTGGGTGACTCTACAAAATAAATTATTTATTTTTAAGGCACAAGAATTCAATAAGCTATGTTGAAGGAGATATTTCTTTCATGATAAAGAAGATATTACTATGCTCTTGTAGAGTTTCAGGATCATTTGACCCTTTATTTGTCATTTATGGTACTTTCTTGCCTGAGCTTTCCAAGTTAAATTTTGAGGTAAACAGGAATCTGATATATTAGAGAGTAATTTATAAACGTAACAATTTGCTAAAGAAAGAAGATCAATTCCAAAATGTTTCTTTAATGCTATGGCAATTCTAAATGATAAAGAGGAGAAGCTTCGTTCTACACAAGCTGTGTTCTTCAACTACTGTGGTTATAAATGTCATGGAGTTAGATGGATACAGTGTTTAAAAGATATGTGAAATGACTAATTTTCAGTCATCAACTGACATTTAAAAAAAACACTGGTTTTAGACACTGGTAGGCTAAAGACATTGACGTAGAAATTCAGAAGTAGGGTCCTGCTACATATTCAGACCCAGGAGACTAAATTCTAGAGTATACTCATATATATATGTGGTGCCAAAAAATGTATACACATTTTAAGAAAGGAAAAAACTATTAAAATTGTAATAATATACACTGCTAACAAAGGATGAATACAAGTCATGCCTGACTTCTGTGATTATAAGAGGGGCTCAAAATAGTTACCATCAGCATCCAGACACTTCTGATGATGGTGAACATCTCTCTTTTTAAAAAAATTTTATTTATTTTATTTTTTAAATTGTGGGGTACAATTCAGGGTTAGGTATACAAATATTCATTGTGCAGGTACCCTTGTTGATGAGGTGTGCCCCCCTACCCCAGGCAGATCTCGACTACTGTCAATCCCACCTCCCTACCCCCCTCCCCGCAATTTCCCGCTACTGTCAATCCTTTTGTTATAGTATTACAGTAGTTGTTCAAGGTCCACTTATGTGAACATCTCTTAATATCCCTTAAAATGTATATACATTTTATATGTATGTGTGTGTGTGTGTGTGTGTGTGTGTATGCAACTAACATGTAAAATGGTCCCTAAAACATAATATAATAAAGTCAAAATTGATTTTTTTATAGCCATAGCAAAAATCTTCATAGTCAGATACAAAAGGTTCCTAACCAACACATCTACTAAAACAATAAAAATAGTTGAGAGAAGGGAGTCCTAACTCACTCCTACTGACTAGATCATTTAGTTACTATTTTCCTAAACAAGGCTGGACATGACAACAAGTACAGGAATCTCTTGTTGCCAAGTTTCCACCTGGGACTCTAAATTTGAAATGTCTTGGTACCTTTAAGGGTAGCTAAAGCAAACAGATGGTGCTCCACCAAGCCAATGTGGGCCACAACCATATCAAACACATCTCTGCATATAGTTTTGGTATCACAGGTCAGCTCCAGTCTCTGCCCACTCAGAAGCATGACATTAACTTTCCTTCGGTTATCCTCATTCTTCCCTTTCTTAGTCTACAATTGAAAATATAAATGATATTTATTCAAATAAGCATCATCAGAATTTTAACTGGTTTTTAAAAACAAAATTACTGAAATTACTTCCCAAGAGTGACATAAATTGGTTTCATTACTTACAAGAATAGACCGTGGCAAATCCAAAGATATAAATGGCTCAATCGTCATTTTCACAAACTCAGGGCCAAAGAAATTCTGCAAATCACATGAGTAGAATCAACAGTTTTTACCATTTATTCTAGCTCTTTATTTGAAATTAAAATATTGTAATAATAATAAATTACATATAAAATTGTTACATTAGAACTAGGTGATCAAAAACAAATATTGAAACTTTCAGTGAAGAAGTACACTGGACTTTATCAAGAACAGGAATGAAATGTGCCTTGCACTAAGTTGAAACAAAAATTTTTTCTTCATCTTTGTTTCTACCAGTGATTGCAAATATAATGCCTCGCTTTATACCATTTTATAGGGTTTTCATTATTAGAACTCAGATAGATTCAGACTTTTAAATAAAAGTAGTCTTACATATTGAAGTAATATAGGGTTATTAAGCTAATGAAGAAAGATTTGGTTTCATATTGCTTATATAGAAGTGATTAAAAAGAATCTCATTGTTCTAGAGAGTGATATTCAATGTAAAACAGGTCCTAGGTCATGTGCGGTGGTTCATGCCTTTAATCCCACTGCTTTGGGAGACCAAAGCAAGAGGATTGTTTGAGGCCAGGAGTTCAAGATCAGCCTGGGCAATAGCAACAGACCTTGACTCTACAAGAAAAATAAAAAATTTATACAAGTGCCTTTAATCCCAATTACTCAAGGGGTAGAGGCAAGAGGATCCCTTGAGCCCAAGAGTTTGAGCCTACAGTGAGCCAGGGTTGTGCCACAGCACTACAGCCTGAGTGACAGAGCAAAATCCTGTCTCTAAAAATAAAAATAAAACACAACACAGTTTAAGGACATCTATTTTGTGACTATGAGATATATACATCCATCTGTAGTCATGCTCTTGGAATCTGTGACACTATATATATTTTTTGCTTTAAGTAGCGGCAACTAGGGATAGTATAGATTTCATGTAGTCTCTAACCCCCACCAATGGCCTCAGCAAGAAAACATCTCAGCAAATGAGAGGGACCTGAGAGACAAGGAAAGTGGTGTCTGCACTCTGTATTTACTGCTTCTCAATCTACCCTTTCCCTTCTCTTCTTGTACATTCAGGGGTTTTGACCAAGAAGGGAGAACTGGCTTGGAACATAGCTTAAAATAAGTTAGACTGAGTGGCAGCAATGTCCAAATGAGCAAAAGGTAGAATGAAACCGGGGCTAACCCTGAGGCTAAAGTCAGGGGTGCGCATGCATATGTGTGAGCGCGTGTTTGAATTCGTGGAGTTTACTGGAGTTTTGTTTTTGCTGGTTTCTTCTTTGCATTTGGTTGTACAGCTCATTTGGCTGCTTGGTGTGGGAGTTCTATTTAATTAACTGAGTGTGGAACATGTGACAGATACCATTTAAGTAAAAGTTTAACATTCAGGTTTTGTTAATAGTCAATGAACCAATAGGACAAATTTTAAGCAAGAATAGAAATAGACTAGAAAACATGAAAATAGTCTGTCATGGGAAACACAGAATCTAATTAAGACCAACAGGGCAACATGGTATAGACAAGTTAAAAATGTGCCTGCACCAGAAGAAAACTTGAAAAAACAAAACACTTAACATTTATGTTCTGAGTGAAAGAATATTCATTCAATTGTGAAATTGTTGCTCCAAACACTAGGACTCTTTTTCAGTCTCAAAAATATAACCTTCTGCTCTTTAAAAAAAAAAAATTATGTGGCCCCTTAATGACCAGCAGTTCAAATTATCTAATCATTGATATGGTATGTCTCTGATATACTGATGAAGCCTTATTGAGTTTCTTCCTTTTAACTTGAAACAAATTTAGCTATATCTTATTGGAATTAAAAAACTTTAAAACTGGAAAGTGTCTTATAAATTATACAATTCCACATTTGAAAAATTAGCAAGCAAGACACAAAGAGGTTAAAACATCCACATAAAGTCATATAATAGCATCATAAGTAATAAAATACATGTCTTTCAATTTGTACTTCAATGCAATTTTCACCATCCAACACTTTTCTCTCCTTAGACTACTATGAAGGAAATTTGAATTCTATCAACTTCAGAGCATATAAATATGCTTTGAAGACAATTCTTTGAAGCAATCAACAAAAAATGAAAACAGAATAGTGAATCTAATTTCTCAGTATAGAACTAAAAAGAAAATAAATCATTATAGATTTTATCACTTTTACTAATATTTATTTTGTTTTGAAGAATTATGTTTAAAGTATCATTACAACTGCAATACTGCCTTACTTATCAAATTAATGATGATAAAAAAGAATGGTAAAATTCAGAGTAGGTAACAATATAGTCAAGCAGGTGAAATCATAGGAAGCATAAATTAGTACAAGCTTTAGTAATAGCAATTTGATAATATATGTATCTAATGTTTTAAAGAGTATCTGCCTTTGTTTTGGCTATTCTACTTGGAGGAAGTTATCTGAAAAGATTTAGCTATGGGGATGATCATCAGAGCATTGCTTTCAACAGCAACCACACATTAGAAACATTTTAAATGCTCAATAATTGGAAATTGTTTAAGGAAATTATAATACACAGTAAAGTAACATAATGAAGTGCTTTATAGCACTAACAATAAGACTACAGAAGTTGTAAAATGTTCAAGATATTTTACATGAGAAGACTGAGTTCATTTTGAGCTTATGCTTATAAAAATATATCTATAGTCATATGTTGAAAGAGAAATACACCAACTAAAAGAATAGACACACTAAAAAATATCCCCACACAAGATATAAGACGCAGACTTGTATCTTCCTGTCTTTGGATATTGTAATGTGAAGATGTGATGTTTGGAACTAATGTACCCATCTTTTAACTATAAAGTGAATTATTATTATTATTATATTATTATTATTTTTTGAGTCGAAATCTCACTCTGCTGTCTGCTGGGCTCACCTCAGCCTTCCAAGTGGTTGGAACTACAGGCATGTGCCACTATGACCTGCTAATTTTTTTTTTTTTGATTTATTGTAGATATGAAGTCTTGCCAAGTTGCCCAGGCTGGTCTCGAACCCATGGGCTCAGGCAATGCTCTCGTCTCTTCCTCCCAAAGTGTTGAGATTACAGGCGTGAACCACTGCACATTGCTGTAAAGTGAATTATTACCAAAATTCTGAGAAGAGCAGAGCAGCAAGATGGAATGCACTTGATAACATTCTCAAACTTCAGAAGCAACCTTGAACTTTCTATCTCTGATTTTCTTGATGTGAGATAATATATTTCTTCAGATTAAAAAGACTCCCCCACAATACTAAATAGAGCCTGCTGATTTTAAGGATTATGAGTATACTTTTAAAGTATATAGCAGTTCAGATACTCTAAACCCATCTAACTTATTTCTATAATGAAATAATGAAAACAGTTAACAAGATATATAATCACAGTGAAAATGGATATAGGATTACAAGTCAATTCCATCCACAGGTAACTCAGGATACTTACGGAAATTCCTAAAAGCACTCTGTCCAACAGCATCCCGTGAGAGCAAATTTAGATGCAGTAATCTGAGAAACAACTTACCCTCAGTTTTCTTTGGGTCATGGCTGTTTCTAGGGCAATTTCTCTTAATGGATCCCTGGTGATGTCAAGCATAGAAGCTCTGATTGTGTCTCCTGGATACAGGCTCAGCCGGGACTGCCGAAGGGCCATTCTGGCTTGTAGCTGCATCACTTCTTCTTCTTGCCGTTTTAGCATGATCTCTTGATTAATTAAATTGCCTTCAAAGGGTGTTTCATATTGTCTGCTGTATAGAAAAGAGGATAAAAGTAAGGACTGGGAGGAAAACAATTGTTTTAAGGATAATCAAGAAAGCTCTATGTTAAGCATGGTAGCCAGAATTTAAACAAATTTTATTTTTTCATCTCAGAAGGATTTTTGTATTACACAGTGGTAATATAAGATACATAGATCTTAAATTTGTCTGGTTCCTGACAAAATACTCCTGAAACCCTTGTAACTCCCTGAGCAATAGGGATGACAGGAGAATCTTTTTTTTTTTTTTTTTCTTGAGTTGGAGTCTCACTCTGTCACCCAGACTGGAGTGCAGTGGCCGCTCCTGGCCCCTGCAGCCTCCACCTGCTGGGCTCCGGCGATCCTTCCGCCTCAGCCTTCCAAGTAGCTGGAACTACAGGCGCGCGCTACCACGCCCGGCTAATTTTTTGATTTATTGTTGAGATGAGGTCTCGCTTATCCAGGCGGGTCTCGAACCCGCGGGCTCAGGCAATCCACTCACCTCAGCCTCCCAAAGGCGCAGGATTACAGGCTGAGCCACCGAGCCCGGCTAGAATCATTTTTTAAAAATTGCTAGTACCAGATAAATCACTCATAGTACATTATTAGCATATGTACTATGAATCGGTGTGAGCTTCATAGTGTATATATAGTTCAACTGGTAAGAAAGTGGTGTTCCTGAGATTCATTCTACAAAGTGAGTAAAGATTAAGTGAGTATGAGAAAGAGTATTAAGGAACGTAAGAAAGTTTCAACAGTGTTGGTAAAGGAAATTGAAAAAAATATAAAAATAGAAGTTTCTTGTACTGAATACCAGGTAATGATGTTCAGAGGATTCAGAAGTGAAAAAATACAATACTTATAATAATAGTCCCAAAACATATCTTTATTAGCCTTGGCGTTCAGATTAGTAACTTGAATTTTATCATGCATGAAATATCTCAATGTCCCCTATTTGATGCTAATTTTATTTTTACCTTTATTCACCATTTTCTTGTGCTGTTCCATCTCAAAGGAAGAAATGTATACAATAATACCATCACCTGAGAAAGTTCCTTTATGTCCCCTCCTAGTCAATTTCCAAATGATGCTCATTGAGTTCTTGTACCTCCAGGTCTGTCCCTATAGCCTGCCTCCTTTTGCCATGTAAACTCTTAATCATCTTTTATTGGACCAGCTCAAATATCTCTTTTGTAATTAGTATTTCCTCTTTCCTGATTTTGGAAAAGTATTATTTCCCCTTTATGTCCTCAGCATTTTGTTAAAACCATTAGCAGTTTACTTGGGAAATTACTAGAAAAGCAAATTCTCAGAACCCACCAAAGACTTACTGAATTAAAAATGATGGGGATGGAACTCAACAATGTGTGTTTTTAACAAGGTGATTGTGATGCACACGCAAATGTCGGTAGCCATTATCTTAGAGCTCTACTGGTTTGTGAAAGCAGCTAACATTTTCTGAGCCTAATTTTATCATCTGTATAGTGGAAATAGGAAATCAGATTACCTTCTTGTAGTTATAGATGTGAGAAATAATGTACTAGGTAAAGAGTGAAAGGTAAACAATCATTATGTTGTCTACTACTAATGTCATTGAAGTTTTTAGGCAGTTTCTTAAAACAAATTGCTTAGGAACCCATGATAATGAGTGAATGATTTTGTAATATTTTCTAAACACACAAAATATAAAACTGTAAAGGAAAAGAATGATAAATTCAAATTCTGTATAACATAAACTTAATAGACATAAATCCATTAGACCAAAAAATTAGCAATATGCTAATCATATTTCATTAGAGTAACTCGTGCCCTTAATGGACAAGCTTACCATAGTGCCTAGTGTATGCTAAACAATCTATAAATATCCGTTGAATGAACAAATAGCTTTTAAGAAACTCATGAATTATTTGCTGATTTTTAGCTTGATTTCATTTATTACAGAGACATTAAAAATTTAGTCTCTTAGAGATTCATGGAAAATCACCATTGCTTTTGCTACCATTTATACGTTCAAGTGTAAAATATGCACCCACATCCTATCTTTTTTCTATGCCAACCCTTTCAAGACATCTTGTGATTTCCTAAAGGAGTCCATAGGAGCTATTTGTTCTAAGTTGCCTTATGTCTTTAAGGTAACAGACATAAGACAGTGACCAAATGGAAACAATAAGTTGATTTCTGAAATGCAGATATCACTATTTTTATTCTTCCTGCTTTAACTTCTTAAATGTAAGGGACCCCCAAAGTACTGAAAATATAATTCAATATTATGAATATCTCTCAACTTGTGAGGGAGTTATAAGAGATGTTATCTACTCTACCTTGTTTTGGCTTAAACTAGTACTTCTAGTTAGAGTTTTCAGCTAAGATGATAATAAATAATTTTTAAATAAATTAAAATAATTAATTTTATTAATTTGTTACTTTTTTCCAAGTTAATCTATCAGTTCCATGCAATCGTAATCATAACACCAACAAAAATATCTGTGCAAATTGTCAAGCTCATTATAAAATTCATATGAAAATAAAAAGGTTCTGGAATAGTCAAAATAATTTTGAGAAGTAATGAAATTGGGAGATTTAAACTACTTTATTAAATTTAAAGCTATATGTAGAGATTACTTGTTATCCAATTTTTCTAGCAAGAAGAGTATTTCAGAGCCCTCATTTTGGGTTGGAAATTTAGAGATGGGTCCTTTTATGAGTTTTAGTGTCCCCCTTTACAAACCTTTCCTCATGTTATGTTTTTCTCTAGGACACTGACCACCATTGTAAACACATAAGCTGTACTAAAGAGAATAGGGTAGGGAAGATTAACCCTAACCAGGAAGGTTTGGATAATCTTCTTGGAAGAGATGGATTTTTGATGAACTCCTGGGTATAGAGAGTTGACAAAGATAAGGGGAAATCAAGATTAGGCAGAGGAAGGAGTGTGAGGAAAGATGTGGAAACAGAAGAGAGCAGAGAGTGCCTAAGTAATAGTGAGTCCTGCAGTGGCAGAAGCGTGGCAGGTGTGCTGGACAACCAAGATGGAAAGTGGGACTGGGGCCATAATAACAAATGTGAAAAACACGAAGTCTATTTGCAATGAGGAGCTACCAAAGAACGGACCACATGTTTCCTGAGAGTTAAAGAAAAGAACTTTCACCTCTAACAGTTTTTCAACTTCAGTTCAGGCTAAACTTTTGTTCTTGTTATGTCTCTGAGATAGCCTGTTGAAGCCTGGAATAACTATTTTTACATGAAGGGGCTTGCATGGGATTTTGTTCCTTGCCGAAACAAAAACTTTGCTCAGGGCACCATGCAGATGATAAAGTCCATTTCTCCTATAATTTGCACTTCTCAGAATTCCTTATTGCTAAACACATATTGATGAAATACACTGACTCTGGAGTTAGAATGCCAGTGTTTAAATTCTGACTCACTTACCTTGAGTAACTCAATATCTCTGTCTCAGTTTTCATGTTTATAAGATAGAATAATGATAATAATATTACTCACTTCTTAGGGTTGTTGTGAAAATTGAACTAATTAATATGTTAAAATTACTAGAAAATGCCTGATATATAGAATCTTTCAGTAAGTGTTAGTTATTGAAATTTAAGACTACTAAGAAAAAATAAACCTTCCATTTTTGTAGGAAATGAATTCCAAAAACATTTGCAAAATATGACATTTTGTCATTTCTTTTACCATGTAGTGACCCAAATGACTATTATATTTTGTACCTTTTAAATAAAGGTATTCTCTCTTGTGTGAGAGAACGAAAGGTGTGCTGGGAATACGAAGCAAGAAAGCAGTGAGAAGTGAGCAGGAAAGAAAGTAAGATCATTTCAGAGATTCTTGCCCCCCTCCCCACCCCGCCACGGGGAACCAAACCAAATATATAATGTCTTGAAATGTGCAGATGTTCGATTATATTTTTACAAGGAGGAACCAACCCTCCCCCCAAAAAACCCCCAGAATTATGCTTTGGAGGGCAGGCCTCATGTAGTACGCTTGAAATTTGTTCCTCTGGATCAAACGGTTAATCAAAGTTTTTATTTGGAAGTTGTGAGAAGGTTGCATCACCTGACTTGTGGAAGAAATGTCCCAAGTTGTGGCAAACAGGTGACTGGTTCTTCTACCATGACAATACACCTGCCCACGCTTCACTGAATGTTCAGCAGTTTTTGACCAAAAACGGCATGACTCCCATGCCCACCCTCTCTAGTCACTCAATTTCATTTTGCTGATGTGGAAGAGGCGAAATAAAAAATGGCAGAAGCACCAACAGGCATCCAAACTGACAAGTTCAAAAATTGTTTTGAGCAGTGGAAAAGCATCTCGATAGGTGTATGGCATCAAACGGAAGGTACTTTGAAGGTGACTGAAGTTTAAACATGAAAGAATAAATAAATAGTTTTAAATAAATAAATTCTGTTTTGGGGGGATTTCCTTCATGTTATATGATCATGATGTCTTGAAACTAGAATAAATTGCTTTGGTTGCTTGTCTATCTGTAAAAGAACCCTAACAATATCACCTCTTAATACCACTCTGTGAAGAATTCATCATTCTGTGAAGAACTCATCATTCTGTGAAGAACATCACTCTGGGAAGATTCTAAGAATGACTCTGTGTAATGTGACATGTAGCAAAGGAGAAAGAGATTCTCAGGATCCACCATCTAATCTTCCAAAAGTAACACTTATCCACTGCATATTTTAAAACTGAAGGAGTCCTTGTTTCTGACATAATTACAGCCAAATATTGCAAGCACTTTGTTCCCCGTCAGTTATCAATTTCCCTAATCAATTCTAGAAGAAAGAACAATTCATTTAATTGCCTTGCCAATAAAAATAATGTAATTGATATAGTTTGGCTTAGTTATTATATAAATTCTTCAATTCTGGCTTTTCATTCATTTCGTGTATTTTCCAAGTTGCCTTGGAAACTCATCCCCACCCCCACCCCAACAAAGCAATCACAATTTCTTTTTTCTTCTTTTAAAATTTATTGAGTTGATTTCTCACTCTGTAGCCCAGGCTAGAGTACAGTGGCATGATCAACATTAACTGCAGCCTCAACCTCCCGGGCTCAGGCGACACTTTGCCTCACTGTCTCAGCCTCCTGAGTAGCTAGAACTATAGATGTGTGCCACAAGGCCAGGGTACTTTTTTGATTTTTTTGTAGAAGCTAGGTCTCCCTAATATTTCCCAGGCTGGTCTTGAACTCCTGAGCTAGAGAAATCCTCATGTTTTGGCCTCTCAATGTGCTAGGATTACAGGCATGAGCCACTCTCTTCGACCTTCTGATATTTTTTATTATAGCTGTGATTTTTGACAGCCGTAGGTGAAGCTCCGAGACATTCTGGATGAATTATTAATCTCTGAGCTTGATTTTAGCCATCTTTGCATATGAACGGAGACTAATTTTTCTGTCTTCAGTACACATGCTTTCCTTGACTGCTAAAGTGGATTGTTACTTTGTTATTGCTGCTGCTGCTGCTGCTGCTGTGTCTGTGTATGTGTGTGTGTATGCGTGTGTGTGTGCGTGTGTGTGTGTTTTAACTATTATTTTGCTTAAAAGAGAGGTCACTTGCAGATGGTTAAGACCAAACTCTGAGCTGATGGGCAAATGAGGAAACAAACATAGAATTCATTCATAGTGAATAGAAAAGCACATAACACTCAAATAATTGTGTAGTTTGGTAAACTAAGTGTTGAACCAAACCTATAAAATAATATCTCTATATTCATGAATTAGTTACATCAGAAGATAATTTGAAAATAAAATACATCTTCCTGTTTCTGATTACTATGATGTACTTCGTGCCATTTCCATGGATAATATTAGTTCTCTTCAAATGGGTACAAGTATATTGAGTTTGAATAACAGAGGAAAGTGTATATGTTTGAGTTATTGTAACTTTAACTTTTTCAAGCAGTTTTTAAAAAATTAGTGTTAACAAAATATTGGAGATTATTCCAAAGAGCAAAGTCAGAATCTGTTCCCTTTAAACATGTGTCTCCTATGAACTCTTTGATGTTACAAATTCCATCTTGTCTTTATATCATTAACAGTGTGTATAGCGCCTGCCACATTGTATACTCTCAAGTGTAAAGTAAAAGAATGAATGAATTTGGTGAATACATCTTGAAGAAAAGTAAGAAAAAAATTCTTTTTTGAATTTTCTATCATAGTTAATTCTGCCTTTACCCTGTAGATCTGGATTAAAGATAAAAGATTAATTCAGTAGCTTGAAAACCACCTCTTTATAATTCTTTGCATTTTATTTGCTAGAGTAAATACAGCATATAAGATTTACTAAGCAAAAAAATTAAAGTATAGAAAATAAAGCCAATGAGATATCTAAAATTTTTGGAATGCATGATGTAAAATTTTATTTTCTTTGTTTTCTTTGAGAACTCTTGGGTGTGCCAATCAAGTATACTCATAACAAGCATATTATTTGGTGTAAGAACTAGGAGACTTAAAATAACATCAGCTCAAAATTTATCTTTTAGAAAAATATTTGAACATTTCCTTTTTCTTTCTGGGTGAGTAACAATTCTATTTTAAATGCAGTCTGTGAGAGCACACATACACACACATAATTCTATTTATATATGTACTTATACATAATCAAATATTACACAGCCACATTATAGCTTTATTTCAGTTTGCATTTACACTCAGAATGGATTTAATCCAATTATCTATGCCTTCCATTTCTCTATTGATAACCCCTCTTTATAAAAATAGCTCCAAGGCACTATAATATTCCATCATAGATTTTGGATTATTGGAAAGTTTTCAATGAACACAACTACAATATAAAACTTATTGTATTGTATTCTTATTTATTGAATATAAGGAATAAAGATCCTTCATATAGAAGTCCTGGTTATTTCACTTAACTGCCTCCTATTCCTCAGACGTTTTAGAGAAGCATTCATTTAGTATAGATATCTGGTTCCTTAAAACAGATTTTAAATCAGTTTTATTAGGGTATAATTTACATACAATGAAAATAACTCGTTTTAAGTATACAGTTTGATTAATTTTCACATATTTATACACCTGTGTAGCCCCCAGCACAACTATGGTGTAGAAAATTTCCATTACCCTCAAAAGTTTCCTTGGTCCCCTTATTAGTTAATGTCCCAGCCCATTCCTGGTACCTCAAAAACAAATATGCTTGCTTTCAGTCACTATAATTTAAATCTGCCTTTTCTAGGATTTCCTATCAATGAAATGATGAAGTATGTATTTGTTTTTTTCTTTTTACTATTTTTACTTAGCACAACGATTTTGGGAGTCACTCTTGTATTGTACATATCAAGTGATTGTTCTTTCTTATTGCAAAGTAGTATACCATTGGATAAATTTTACCACACTTTGTGAATCTATTCACCTGGTGATGGACACTTGTATTATTTTTAAATTTTGGCTACTATGAACTAAGCTGCTCTGACCACTCATGCACAAAACCTTTGTGTGGTCTAACCATTTCTCTTGGGTAAATATTTAAAGAATTGGTGGTCTTTATGGTCAGTATTGCTTTACTTTAAAAACAGTGCAAAATTGTTTTCCAAAAAATTTCTGTCATTTTATAATGGCAAGTTATGAAAGTTCCAATTGTTCTACATCTTCATCAAAAATCGCTATTGTTGATATTCTAAGGTTTACTCTAGTTGTAGTTTTGTCATTTCCATGATGAATAATGATGATAATATCTTTTTATATGTTTATTTGTCATTTGTATATCTTCATTTGTAAATTGTCCATTCAAATGTTTTATTCATTTTAAAATTTCTGCTTGAATTCTTATTGTTGAGTTTTACAAGCTTTTTATATATTCTGGACAGAAGCCTCTTGTCGGACATATGCACTAAATATGTTTTTCTTTTATTTTGTGGCTTGATTATCTTATTAATGGTTTATATGAAAGAACAAAAATTTTAAATTATGGATACTTTAATGTGTATATATATGATTAGTTAAATTAAAGATTATATATGTATATGAGATTTTTAATGATACTTTATGTTGGCCTATTTGTGGAAACTTTGACTATCCTAAAGATTTTCTTCCAATGTGCAAAAGACAGTCGAATTTCTATACACCAACAGTAAGCAAACAGAAACCCAAATAAAAAACACAATCCCATTCACAATAGCCACAGAATAAATGAAATACCTTGGTGTCTTCCTAACCAGAGGCGTGAAAGATCTTCACAATGGAAGCACAAAACTCTGCTCGAAGAAATCAAAGATGACACAAACAAATGGAAAAATATTCCATGCTCATGAATTGGAAGAATCAACATTGTTAAGATGTCCGTCCTACCCAAGGCAATCTACAGATTTAATGCAACACCCATTAAATTACCAGCAGCATTCTTCTTAGAACTGGAAACAACAATACAGGAATTCATATGGAAACATAAACAACCACGAATCACCAAAACAATCATCAGGAAAAAAACAAAAACAAAAACAAAGCAGGAGGTATCACAGTCCCAGACTTGAAGCTTTATTATAAAACTACAATAATCAAAACAGCCTGGTATTGGTACAAGAACAGGCATATAGACCAATGGAACGAAATAAAGATTCCAGAGGCAAAACCTCAATTTCTCAACCAACTCTTCTTTGTACAAAGCCTCCACCACCAACCACTGGGGAGAGGAGAACC
>CAUYQG010247266.1:0-19185 GCA_963574415.1 Tarsius wallacei | reverse complement strand
TCATGATTTTGTTCTTTATTCTTTGTGTATATGTACCACATTTTTTTGTCCAGTCCTCTTTAGATGGGCAGCATGGTTGGTTCCATGTTCTTGCTATTGTGAACAATGCTGCAATAAACATACATGTGCAGGTATCTTTTTAATAGAGTGATTTGAGTTCTTCCAGGGATATTCTCAATAGGGGGATTCAGGGTCATATGGAAGGGTCAATTTTTAGAACTTTTAGGAATTGCCACACTGTTTTCCACAGAGGCTGTACCAGTTTATACTCCCACCAACAGAGTAGAAGTGTTCCATTTTCACCACATCCTCTCCAGCGTCTGTTATTTTTTGAGTTCTTGATGATGGCCATTCTTACTGGAATTAGGTGGTGTTAGAAATTTTTCATCATCCCAAACTGAAACTCAGCTTTAAACAACTCTCAGTCACTCTCCCCATCCCCCCAATCCCTCCTAAACCACTATTTGACTTTCTGTTTTTATAAATTGGACTATCCTAGGTACCTCATATTAGTGACATTATATAATATTTGTCATTTTCTGTCTGCCTTAATTTAGCATAGTGTTTCCAAGATCCATCCATGTTGTGATATGTATCAAAATTTTGTTCATTGTTAAAGGCTGATTAATATTCCACTGCATAAACCACATTTTGTTTATCCATTCATCTGTTATGAACATTTGGGTAATTTCTACCTTTTGTCTACTGTGAATAATGCTGTCATGAACATTGGTGTACAAATATCTGTTTAAATCCCTGCTTTCTTTTGGAGATATATGTAGAAGTAGAATTGCTGGATCTCATGGCAGTTTTATGTTTAAATTTTTGAGAAACTAACATTGTTTTCCTTAGCTGCTGCATTTTTCCTTCCCACCAGTTATGCATAAGGGTTCTTCATATAATTTCCAAAACCTATTATTTTCTGTTTGTGTGTTTGTTTTTCATAATAGCCATCCTATTCCATGTGAAGTGGTATCTTATTGTGGTTTTGATTTGCATTTCCCTAATGACTGATAATGTTGAGCATCTTTGCACGTGCTTATTTGCCCATTTTATATTTACTTGGGAGAAATGTCTATTCACGTCCTTTGCTCATTTTTTGATTGGGTTTTTGTTGTTGAGTTGTAAGAATTCTTTATGTATTCTGGATATTAACTTCTTGTTCATATATATAATATGAAATATTTGCTTCCATTCTGTTGGTTGCCTTTTTGCTATGTTGATAATGAACTTTGATGCCTAAAATTTTAAATTTTAATAAAGTTTAACTTACATATTTTCTTTTTCTATGTCTGGTGTCATATTTAAGAAATCATTGCCGTCCATCATAACACTTTCCCCCTATATTTCCTTCCAAGTGTTTCATAACTTTAGCTATTACATTTACATCTCTGATCCATTTTGAGTTAATCTTTGTGAGATGATAAGTTAGCTTTATTATCTTGCATGTGGACATCCAGTTTCCCCAGTACCATTTGTTCAAGAGACTTTTCATTCTTCATTGAATGGTCTTGGCCCCCTGTCAAAAATCAGTTGACAAGAGACGGCATATAGGTTTATTCTAGACTTTCAATTATATTCCTCTGATCTATATGTCTATCCTTATGTCAATAGCATGCTGTTTTGATTATGATAGCTTTGTAGTAAGTTTTGAAATCAGTACGTTGAGTTCTCTAACTTTGTTCTTCCTTTCTAAGATTGCCTTGGCTATTTGGTGTCCTTCACAATTCCATATGAATTTTAGGCCAGCATCTCTATTTCTGCAAAATAGGCTGTTGGGAATTTGATAGGGATTCACTGTATCTGTAGATTACTTTTTTGAGTTTTGTCATCTTAACAATGTTAATGCTTTCAATCCATGAACATGGGATATCCTTCTTCCATCTCTTTAGGTTTTCTTTAATTTCTAACAGCAATTGTATTATTTTCCCAGGACTACTGTAACAAATTATCACAAACTGGGGGCCTTAAAACAACAGAAATTAATTCTTTCACAGTTTTTGAGACCAGAAATCTAAAATAAAAATGTTGGCAGGATTTGTTTCTTCTGAAAGCTCTGAGGAGAATCCATTCCATTCCTGACTCTGAGCTACTTGTGGTCATCATCCTTAGTGTTCTTTGGCTTGTAGATATATCACTCTGGTTTCCGTCTCCACCTTCAAATGAGCTTCTTCTCTGAGTTCTCACCCCTTCTCTTCTAAGGCTCACCCTAATCAGGAGGGTCTCATCTCAAGATTCTTAATTTCAGCTGCAAATATCCTTTTTCAAATGTCAGAGCCACAGGTTCAGAGTAGAAATATCTTTTGGGGATGCCACTATTCAACTAACTACAGTAATGTTTTGTAAATGATCAGTGTCAAAGTCTTGCACCTGCTCAGTTAAATTTATTCCTACATAGTTGACTCTTTTACTACTGTTGTATATAAAATTATTTTTTAAATTATCCTTTCAGATCGTTTATTGCTAGTGTATAGAGATACAACTGACTTTTGTCAGTTGATCTTGTATCATACAACTTTGCTGAATTTCTTTGTTTGTTTGTGTGCATTCTTTAGGATTTTCTACTTATAAAAACATGCCATTCATAAATAGTTTTACCTCCTCCTTTGCATTTTGGAAACTTTTTTTCCTTAATTAATTGCTTTGGCTTGCTCTTCCAGTATACGTTAAATAAAAGTAGCAAAAGTGAGTATCTTATCTTGTTCTTGATCTTAGAGGGAAAGCTTTCAATCTTTCACCACTGAATGTAATGTCTGTGGGTTTTTCATAAATATCTTTTACCATGTTAAAGAAGTAAATTTCTATTCCTAAATTTTAAAAAATTTATCATAAAAAGATGTTGAATTTTGCCAAATGCTTTTTCTGCATCAGTTGATATAATGCAGAACACATGATCTTATGTTTTTTTCTGTTCATTTTACTAGTGTGGTGTATTACATTAATTTACTTTTGTAAGTCAAAGTGCTCTTCCATTCCTGGTTAAATTCCACTTGGTCATGGTGTATACTCCGTTTTAATGTGCTACTAGATTCAGTTTGGTGTAATTTTTATGAGAATTTTTACATCTATACTCCTAAGAAATATTAGCCTTTTTTGTTTTATTTTTCTTTTCTTGTTTTCCTTGTAATATGTTAGTCCAGCTTTAGTATCAGGGTAATGTTAGTCTCATTGAATGTGTTGAGAAGTGTTCCGTCTTCTTCTGTTTTTTTCAAAGAGTTTGAGAATTGGTGTTAATTCTTTAAATGCTGGTAGAACATTTGGTCCCAGGCTTTTCTATGTTGGATGGTTTTTTATTACTAATTCAAACTTTTTATTTGTTAACATTTGCTGAGATTTTCTATTTCTTCTTGAGTCAGTTTTGGTAGTTTCTAAGAATTTGTCCATTTCATCTAGCTTATCTGATTGTTTGGCATACAATTGTTCATATATTCTCCTAAACCTTTTACTTAATTGTGTATTGAGGCTATCTAGTTCTGCATGCATTTTTTCATAATCCTTTTTATTTATGTAAGGTCTCTGTTATTACTGGAATTCAGGTATTTGTCCTCAACAAATCTACTTAAATTGCTGTAAGTGTGGTTAATTTTCAGAGGCCTAAAAATGTTGCTTTTGACAATTTTTGCCAGTATTCTTGTTGATGTTATAGAGAATTGAATTTTTGGAGGTCCATACTTTTTTACCATTCCACACAGTTTAATAGTGTTAAGTTATATCAAAATATGTATATTACTCTGGATTTTCTACTCTAGAATTATATCATGTGTTAATAAGTTTGTTTCTTCATTTCAAATTGAGAGCTTTTTTCTTGCCTTCATATACTACCTGTAATTGTTGAATGGCAATAGTGATATTGAGCATCTTTATCTTATTGATCTCAAGTGGGATTTTTTATAAGATGCTTGCCATGAGTTTGACATTACTTGTTTATATTATTTTCCAGATGAAGATAGTGCCCTTTTATTTCTAGTTTGCTAATAATGTTGTCATTAAGTTTATCAGTTACTTTTAGGGGGCATCTATTCTGACAATATTAACATGCTTCTCCTTTAATCTGATATGAAAATCTTGACTAATTTTCTAGCAATAAGCCAATTTTGCATTCTTAGAATAAGCCCAACTTTGCCAGGATTTATTACTTATTTTATATATTGCTTGATTACTTTCCTAGTTAATTTCTATAGATTTTTTTTCTCTCATGTGCTATGGATTGAGATTGGCCTGTAGGCTTCTGTTCTCTCAGTTTTTCCAGGTTTTGAGTTAGAGTTATGCTGGCCTAATAAAATGTTAGCAAGTACTCACTTTTTCTGTTCTCTGGAAGTTTGCATAAAATCTAAATGGTCTCTTCCTTAAATATTTGATAGACCTTATTCTGAGTGGAGTTTTGTGAGTAAACTTATGCTTTTAAAGTTATTTTCATGCTGATAAAAACATTATCCTTTTTCACGTGTCATTATTGAAGCAATATTTATCCTTGGAGTGTTTTCATTGTGTCTCATCTTCCAATACATTGACACGATTGGTCATGAGTACTATTATTTTTCTTACCTTGTGGAAGACATACAATACTATATCATTTTCATTCATATTATTAGTTATTTCTTTTTAAGTCAGTGCCACCAGGAATTATTAATATCACTCTTTTTCAATAAATCAAATTCTGACTTTGTCAATCCTGAATACTGTGCGTTTGTTTCCTATTTCATTAATTTTTGCTCTTATGTCTGTTTTTTTCCTTTTAATTTCTTTGGCTATAATTTTCTATGTTTCTAATTTCTTTTTTTAAATTTTATTTTATTATAGAGATGTGGGGTACACGTGAGGATTAACTACAGAAGTAGTTTGCATTCAGGTGAAATTTGGGCTTCTAACTGGCCCTCACTCCCTCTGGTAGTGGACCAGGTACCTTTGCGTTGTCATATACCCCTCATTCTCCTCCTTCTCTCCCTCCCATAGCCATGTTAGTGACTGCTGATCCCTTCATTGTGCTGTGCCTATTGTTCACGGCCCACTTATGAGTGAGAGCATGCAGTATTCAGTCTGTTGTTTCTGTGATAGATTATTTAGTATAATGGTCTCCAACTCCACCCAGTTTGCTGCAAAGTCCATGGTTTTGTTCTTCTTTATGGCTGTGTAATACTCCATCATGTTTATGTACCACATATTCTTTATCCAGTCCACTTTCGATGGGCAGTAATGCTGGCTCCATATTTTTGCTATTGTGAATAGTATGGCAATAAACATGCGTGTGCAGGTGTCTTTTTTGTAGAACAATTTATGTTCCTTGATATAATTCCTTAGTTCATTAATTTCAGCCCCTCTCTCCACCTTTTTTTTTTGAGTCAGGGTCTCACTCTGTCACCCAGGCTAGAGGCTGGAGTGCAGTGGAACAATCATGACTCACTGTAGCCTCAAACTCATGGTGATCCTTCTACCTCAGCTGTCCAAGTAACTGGGACTATAGGTATGTGCTACCACACCGGGCTAATTTTTTTTAATTGTTTGTAAAGATGAGGTCTCACTTTGAGGCTAAGGCTGGTCTTGAACTCCTGGTCTCAAGTGATCTTCCCACCTCAGCCTCACAACGTGCTGGGATTACAGGCATGATCCATCATATCCAGCTTTCTTTTCTAATTTATGTATTTACAACTATGAAATTCCAGATAAATATTACTTTAGCAGCATCTCACAAAGAAATTTGTAAAATTTCCATTTGACTTAGTATATATACACACACACACATATTTAAATATATACAGTGTGTGTGTATGTGTATGTATGTATGTTTACATTGTGATTTTTTCTGTGATGCAAGAAAATTTTAGAATTCTATTGCTTCATATCTAGTCACAAAATTTTTCATTTATCTTTTTGGTACTAGTTAATTAAATTTTAGTTATTTAAAGTTTAAAGTTATTTTCATGCTGATAAAAATATTATCCTTTTTCACCTGTCATTATACTCTATGGTTACTATTCTTTAAAATTCATGTAGACTTTTTTTTGGCCAAGTATATGATCAATTAAAAAAATCCATGTGTACTCTGCATGTATTCAGTATATTTAGGTGCACAGCTTGTATATATATATATATATACACATTTATATATATACATTTCTAATATGCTCATTAGATATATATATACATTTTTAATATGCTCATTAAAGTGGTATGTTCATACACAATTTTTGTATGCTTGCACAATCACCTACTGAATGATGTGTCAAAATTTCCCACTATATGTATGGATTTGTCTATTTCTTCTGGTAGCTTCTTGGATCACTTATCTCTCTCAGTCCATTCAATTTGTAAAAATCTCAGGGGATTTGTGACTAATTTCCCTTTTCAGTTTTGCCTCATGCAGATTTCTAAAGAAATTAAATTCTAACTATTACAATATTCTTAGATACTCAATTATCTGAGCATAGGATAGAATATCAGCATTTGAAAAAAACAGTTATTTCACAGAGCATTTCTCCATATTTTGTAGAATTTTTCAGATTATCTAGTCTGTCATATTGTCCTAAAAGAAGATTCCATATTATTTCATGAAGTCCTCACAGACTGGTTTTGTTGCCTATTATGAGCTACCTCAGCCTCTTTTACTATGATTATTGAACTCTCAGCCGTGATGCATCATGACTATCTTTTTATTGATCTACATTTCTAATTTAACAAGCAGAAGCATTTCAGATTTGTCTTTGTATTCCCAGGAGAAGGGGTAACTGTAGGATAAAAGAAAGGCCTTGGCCCTAGCATGTTGATGGGAAATGAAATCACAAGTATCAGAGGTCAGTATTAGAACTTACACAAATTTAGTACATGGCAGGGCTGGTAGAAGAAAGGATTAAAGTAACAAACTTGGTCCCTACTTCAATTACCAACCACAGAACCTGACTTCCTGGACACCCATACGGGTGCAAAAGATCTAACAGGCAGGGTTACATATTGAAATGGAGGCTTGCAAGTGTAAGTCTAGTGTTTGAGAATCTTTCTAGAATTTTTGACCTCTCACATCCCATTAGTCACCATCTAATTCCTGATGATTCTATTTAGGATGTAAAAAAAAATTTTGCCTTTTTTCCCCATCACAGATGTAGTGAAGTTTCCTTATGTCCATTCTAGATTATGCAATTCCTAGTAATATTGGACAAATAGCTTGCATTTCATTTTTACTGCTTCTCCTCTCATTCCTATCCTATCTTAGTATATTCTACATTGGCCACTAGATTTAACTTTCTACAACACAAGGATAGTGTGACTGAGGAATTGACCAAAGTTTTATCTAATTTTACTTAATTTAAATCTAAATTTAAAGCCTGAAGCAGTGTAAAATATTTTTCCATTACAGGCAACTTTATTATTTTGGCAGGACTACATTTCACTTTAAACATTTCATTGCATAAATATTATCTTTGTATTATATAATGTGTGTGTTGGGGACATATATTTTCTAGTATTACATATAAATACATCATTGATTTAGTTGGTGTCAAGAAATAGATGTGTTTATTTGAATATTTTCTGAAGACATGATGAGTTACAGTGATACTAAAGAAATAATTGGTATCAAATTGAAATACTTAGGCTTTAATTATAATTAAATTATTATTCTAGGCTAAAAATAAGTATGGACACATTTTTACTCTATTTCATTTTATTATTATTTTCTGAATTGGAATTTCACTCTGTTGCCCAGGCTGGAGTGCAGTGGCATGATCATGGCTCACTGAAGCCTCCACATCCTTGGCTCACATAATCCTTCTGCTTCAGCCTCCCAAGTAGCTGGGATTAAAGGCAAGCACCATACCTGGTTAATTTTTTATAGAGACATGGTCTCATTATGTTACCCAGTCTGGTCTCGAACTCCTAGGCTCAAGTGATTCTCTCACCTTGGCCTCCAAAAGTGTTGGGATTATAGGTGTGAGCTACTGTGCCCAGCCTGGACACATTTTTATTTATTTATTTTTGAGTCAGGGTCTCACTCTGCAATGGCACGATCATGGCTCCCTGCAGCCTTGACCTCCTGGATTCAGGCAATCTTTCTGCCTCAGCCTCCTGAGTAGCTGGGACTATAGATATACACTAACATGTGCAACTAATATTTTGATATTTTGTAGAGACAAGGTCCTGTTGTGTTGCCCAGGCTTGTCTCAAACTCCTGAGCTTAAGCTTCCCAAAGCTTTGGGATTACAGGTGTAAGTCACCAACCTGGAGAGGACAGACACATTTTAAATTTTATTTATTTATTTTTGAGTCTCACTCTTTTGCACAGGCTGGAGTGCAGTTGCATGGTCATGCTCACCATAGCCTGGACCTGCTCGGCTCAGGCGATCCTTCTGCCTCCTCAGCCTTCCAAGTAGCTAGAACTATAAGTGCACACCACCATGCCCGGCTAATTTTTTGATTTGTTGTAGAGATGACGTCTTGCCAAGTTGCCTAGGCTGGTCTCGAAACCTTGGGCTCAGGCAATCCTCTCACCTCAGCCTACCAAAGTATTGGGATTATAGGCGTGAGCAACTGCACCCAGCTGTTATTTTTTAATTTAAAATGAAGGCTTATTACTGACAGAATTGAGTGGAGATCCATAGTATGGCCAGAATTATAAAAAACAAACAACAACAACAACAAAAACCTGGAAGATGATTTACTTCATTTCAATTGCATGATGAGTGACAGTTGCAATACACTCTGACAGAACAAAAAAACCCTGATTTATTACACTAAAAATTAAGTTAATGAAGAGAAAAATATTGACACAAATATTAGTAAACTGATGAAATGATTCCTATTGCTAAGTAAAATGGAATAGACGAAATTTGTTACTTGAAATCAGCATTAAACATGCAACTAAAACATTTAAACAATTTAAAAACAGAATCTGAGCTTATAACTTTGTCCAGTTATAAAATGGCTTTGATTCTGGCACAAAACAGAAAGTATATTTTAGACAGAGCTGTAAGACAGATTATTAGTTAGGTAATGGAAATGTTGTCAGAGTATTATAAGAAAGACCAAAGATAATCTCATAAAAAGTAAAAATTCTTCAATTAAGCTACCAAAAAATTGTCCATAAAATACAAGATCTTTCTAACAATATCAAGGATCAACTAATTCAAAAGTAGAAAAGACTCAAGTAATCTTCTTTAGCTTTAGATGAGTTGTACAATATAAGACACTGCCCAATTGATACTCTGGATACATTTTGTCTTAAAAGACGTCCAAATTTTAAAAAATGTTGACAATGTACAGCCTACAAAACCAAAGTTATGGCATAGACAGTTTTGTGTCTTTTATATCAGTCATAGGATTTCTGCTAGATACCAAAAAAAAATTAGTGTCTATCACAATGGATGGTATTCCAGTTAGGTTAAAAATCTAAATCTCTTAAAATTTTAAAGCAACAGACTAATGGCTCCCTAATTGCTTTGCTCCAGTCTCTATAAAGATTACTATGGTTTAGCATATATATGTAAATATTATGAATTATTGTCACTTTTATGGACCTGTTAAAAGATTAGAGAACAATTTATTTATCTTATATTCTTTGTCAATGCTCACTGGTTGAATGGCGGAAGAGTTCTTACAAATATTTCCTGTACTGTGAACTCCAATTTATGATTTTCTTTCAAAATTCTTTCCAGGTATTTAATAATCAAAGACACAAAAAAGAGATGACACTGCATATGAACAAGTGGAACCTGAAATTCCAAGGAAAGCAAAGCTTTTTTGTGACCTAAACAAAAGGGTAGGAACATTTGTTGAAATGGAAACTTTTCAAAGTACAAGTTAATAATACTGTTTTTACATACTATGTAAATAAACAGAAGATTTAACAGGAATCAAAAGCACTGTGAAAATATGCACACAATGAAGAAATAGATTAGGTAATCTTGCTAAATAAATAGAAACTATAAAAAAATGGAAGGAAAATCCCAGAACATAAAAATGCAGTGTTTGGTAGATACGCTTAACAGCAGAACTAAGAAAACAGAAAAAAAAAAATCAGTGAGCTTGAAAACTGAGCAATAGAAGTTATCTGATCTGAAGAACAGAAAAAAAAAAAAATACTGAGGATAAATAACAAAGCTAGTGGCCTAGGGAACAGTATCTCAAGATTTAACATATGAGTACTTGGAGTCCCAAAAGAAGAGGTAAGGGAAAGAAAAAAATATATGAAGATATAATAGCCAAAAATTCCTGAAATTTGGTTAACGTGTAGAGATTTCAGTGGCCCAGAGAATCCCTAAAAGGATTAAGACAAAGAAAACTATATCATACTCAAGTAGCTGAAAGCCAAAGGTAAAGAGAAGATCTTGAAAGCACACAAAGAAAAATGACCCATTACATACAGAAGGAAAATAATTTAAATGACATCTTATCATAAACTATGAAGTCAGTGATATAACACGTACCCAAACACACTCCCCCAAAACTGCCAAACCAGAATTCTAGAGCCAGAAAAATATCCTTCAAGAATGAAGACATTTTTAGTTTAAAAAAAAAAAAAAAAACTGAAAATTCATCATCAGTACAGACACACTCCAATAAATGCTAAGTTAAGTTATTCAAACTATAGAGAAATGATTCCAGAGAAAAAACTTAGATTGTTGGGAAAACAAAGAGCATGAAAATAATAAATATAGGGGTAAATATAAAAAATGAAGCTGAGTGTGGTGGCATGTTCCTGTAGTCCCAGTTACTTGGGAGGCTGAGATGAGAGATTTGCTTGAGCCTGTAAGTTCAAGATCAGCCTGGGTAACACAGCAAAACTCCATCTCAAATAAATAAATAGCCCCGAATACTAAAGAATGTGTTTTTCATCTTAATTTCTTTAAAATATATAGGACTCCATAAATTTCTAAAATGAACGTCAATGTGACTCTCCATGGATTACTTACTTACTAATTGCAAAAAAGAAAGTATGAATATGATGGATTACTTACTTACTAATTGCAAAAAAGAAAGTATGAATATGTTGGAGAGAGCTGGTGGTCAATAAATGAATCAAGAGCTCAAACTCGGCTTTCTTGTATGCCAACTAATATTTTAAAATATAAATTCTGTAATACCTTGAAGTAAGCAGTCTTGTCAAAAATGTTTACTCTGAAGTCTAACCAACCCTCTAGATATAACCTCAAGTTCACAGTAAATATAGAGGACAAACAAGATAAGCACACCTTGAGAAACAATAGGACACACATAGGATGTGCAACATTGTATAGGTCAATTCTCTTCAAAAAGTCTATATCACAAAAATGGTAGACAGTATGTTCTTGACCAAAGAGACTTAAGCCATAATCATATAAAATATGTGAGCTTAGTTTGATTCTTGGTTTTTTAAGAAAGACACTGTTTAAATGACTGGAGAAGTTTACAAACAGATTGAATGTTATAAGACATTATGGGGTTACTGTTGACTTTTTTGGGTGACAAAGGTTTAGTAGTCATGGACAACATGTTGATGAAGTATTTTTAATCCTGGTATCTGTATGTTGATTTTTTTAGACATGAAGTGATACTTAAAACATTCACTCAAAAACCAGTACAAACAATATATGTAATATATAAATACTTATGTGTAATATGTTTCTGTATATCTATATGTAAGAGACATACCTGTGTATAAGTTATTTCTGTGTATTTTTATGTGTGTATATACATATATAAATACACGTGAAAAAGATAAACTATGTGGATAAGGTTTTACTGTACCACTGAAAACAGTTATCTTTTCTGTAATTACATAAATATGAATATTTTCATAAACTTGGAGAAAACCTTACCAAGTCAACATTTGTCTTTTGACTAACCAATTGTTAATTTCTAATTTCTCTGAATTATAGGAAATGTGGATTGCATATTATCTGTTATAGAATGTATTATGAGAAAATTTCTTCAAACCACTTAATTTTTCAACATCTATACTCTCAACATGCAATAAATACACTGTATTTCTTTCCAGCATTAATTAATCTTCAGGGGTATAAATTGTGGATTTAAGAATTTCTCATTTAATATTTCATATATTCTACAGAATTTGTCCAAAATGAATGATATAAAGTAATAACAGAAAGTTTTTTAAAATGTCACACTCATAGGATCTTTCTTCCATATAAATTTTATTTTTTACCAAACGATTATCATAAAAATAATATACTTAATAAATACTTTGTGCCAGTTGCCCTTACAAGGGTTTATATTTTATGTTAACTACTTTAATCTTCATCATAGTGTTGTTGTATGGTGGAATAATGATAATAGTAAAAGATGTGCCATGGCTAAAGGCTCTCTCACTCATTACATTAAGAATTTCTCACCATTGTGAAATCTTTGATGTTGAGTAAGTTGACATCAATGACTAAAGGCTTTCCCACATTCCTTGCATTTGTGTGGTCTCACACCAGCATGAGTGCTCAGATGTTGAGTAAGTCAATCACTACGATTAACGGGTTTCCTACATTCTTTACGTTCATAGGGTTTTTCACCAGTATGAATTCTCTTATGTTGAGAAAGACCTGAGATAGAATGGAAGGCCTTATTACATTCTTTACATATATAGGGTTTCAAGCCAGTACGAATTGTCTGATGATAAATTAGTTGAGAATTAAGTCTAAAGGTTTTTCCATATTCCTTACATTCATAGGATTTCTCTCCAGCATGAATTGACTGATGTGTTTTAAGGTCTCCAACATGACTCAAGGCTTTCCCACACTGCTTACAGTCATATGGTTTCAAATCAGTATGAATTATCTGATGTTGAATAAGGTATGAATGAAGCTTAAAAGTCTTCCCACATTCTTTACATTCATGTGGCTTCTGACATGAACGAATTCTCTGATGTTGTGTAAGTTGAGAACCTCTACAAAAGGCCTTTCCACAATCCTCACAATCATAGAGTTTCTCACTGCTATGAAATATCTTATGTTTAAGAAGGCTTGAGCCCCTACTAAAAGACTTTCCACATTCTGTACATTCCTGAGGTTTCTCATCAGTTCTTTGATGTTCAATAAGTAGTTCAATAAGTAGTAGAAACGTCTTTCACACTGTTTACATTTATATGATTTCTCACCAGAATGTATTTTCTTATGTTGATAAAGACTTGACCGATGATAAAAGGCCTTCCCACATTCCTTACATTTATAGGGTTTCAGGCCATGATGAATTTTCTGATGTAGACACACGTTGGTATAACCTAAACATTTCCCCACATTCTTTACATTCATAGGGTTTCAAAATTATATGAACTTTCTGATGTTCAGTTAGGTGAGAATGACATCTAAAAGACTTCCCACACTGCTTACATTCATAGGATTTCACACCAGTATGAATTATCTGATGCTGAACAAGCTGTGAATAAAACCTAAAAGCCTTCTTACATCCATTACATTCATAGGGTCTCACACCATTATGGTCTCTCAGATGTTCGTAAGATGGGAATATTTTCTAAAGTCCTTTCTGTATTCATTACATTCATATGATTTCTCTCTGGTATGAATTCTCTGAGGTAGAGAAAGGCATATATATTTTCTGAATATCATTTGAATAAAACATTCCACTTTAGGTTCCTGTTGTTTCTCAAATTCCATTCTGTACTGTGGGTCGTTCCTGAAAATAAACCCCATAAGGTTGAAGGTTTTACTTCTTTTCAGTGTCTCCTGTTGGTGTAAATTTACTTCATAACTGCTTTTTTCTCAAGATAACTTGTTTTCAGCTATGAAATCAAAGTCTGAAAGAAAATGAAGAAACAAATGCTGTTTTTCTCTACTAAAGGTAGGAAGGGGACTGTTATATCAAAAATAGCGGTAAACTAAAAAGTAAACACATTAGAAATAAAAGAGGAGATACTGTCATGCAATTTTTAATTTAAATCGCAAGAAGGGTTTAGAAAATTATAAAAATTTACATGAGGATGTATGGTTTACATGCAGACAGAGAAAAAGTCAGTAGTTTTCATAATCAGTCATGAATCTGAATTACAAAGGCAACATCTTACATATCTTACATATCTTTAGATAGCCACAAAGATCAAGTGAATCAGAATGTACAGGAATAGGTCATCTGAATTCCTACCATTATCTACCAGATAACTCTCCATATAATTTTTTCAATGGTTTGTCTTTATCTTAAAATGATACCCAAACACATAACCATGAATAAAAGGCTCTCTGTCTTATCTATATAAATTCATTTCAAGCCCTTTATCTCTTTGTTCCCTATATCCTACCACAGTGCATCTTTTCAGATACTAGAACATATTAGAACATCTCCCATCTCCTGGGGCTTCACATAGATGCTCCACCTTTCAAAAATCCTCTGAGGTAGCTTCTTTAAATTATCATCTTCAGATAATACAGGTTAGAAATCACTTCCTCAGAAAGGCTGTCTCTGCTAGCTCTAAGTAAATTCATATCTTTTATTCTATATTCCAGTACCAAATTATTTGCCTTCATAATGCTTTTCTCAATTATATTTTTACTAAATCTTTTTTGGTTTGCTACTTATTTTATTACTCTGAAATACAAGTATATAGAAGCAAACCTTCTTTCAACTACCACTGAAAAACAAGTCCCTACCCTATGGTATTAAATAATTAATTGCAGAATAAAGTATTGAGTTAAGAATGTAAATTTGATGAAAATACAGGTCATAGCCGGGCTCGGTGGCTCAGCCTGTAATCCCGTGCCTTGGGAGGCTGAGGTGAGTGGATTGCCTGAGTCCGTGGGTTCGAGACCCGCCTGGGCAACTTGGTGATACCTCATCTCTACAATAAATCAAAAAAAAGTAGCCGGGCATGGTAGCGCACGCCTGTAGTTTCAGCTACTTGGAAGGTTGAGGCAGAAGGATCGCCAGAGCCCAGCAGGTCGAGGCTGCGGTGGCCGGGAGCGGCCACTGCACTCCAGTCTGGGGGACAGAGTGAGACTCCAACTCAAAAAAAAAAAAAAAAAATTACCATTCCTTAGACACAAAAGTTGGAATTCTTCTATGAACAAAGTATATTTTTTAACAAGTTAAAATAACACAATTATTTTCTGAACCAATGCAATAAATGAGAAGTAATAATTTCAAAAAGTCAAAATACTTTCTATTTATAAATTTAAAAAAATCAACAACTACTCTTAGGTCAATGAAAAAATACAAACTGAACCTGCAGAATTTCTTGAAAACTGTGATAATGAAGATCCTATATATCAGAATCTAAGGTCATCAACTATAGTGTACAGAGGTAAACTCAAATTTTACCTCTAATTAAAAATAAAAGAATAAAAATGAATGAATTAAGCATTCCATTTAAAATCAGCCCTTTGGGAGGTGGAGGCGAGAGGTTTGCCTGAGCCCAGGGGTTCGAGACCAGTCGGAGCAACTTGACGAGACCTCATCTCTACAATAAATCAAAAAATTAGCTAGGCACATGCCTGTAGTTCCAGCTACTCAGCAGGCTGAGGCGGAAAGATCGCATAAGTTCAGGAGGTCAAGGCTGAGGTGGCCAGGAGCATGCCACTGCACTCCAGTCTGGGTGACAGAGTGAGACTCTGACTAAAAAAAAAAAAAAATTAGAGGACAAATTAGGAAAAGAATGATAAAGTAAACTGAAAGACTATAGAAAAGAAAAATTAATACAATAAAAGAAAATTTAAATAAAACAGAATTAACAAATACAAACTATTAGCCTACCTATTCAAAGAATAAAAGATGGGGAGGGAAATCCAAACATAAAGGCAAGGGGGAAATAGTCATCAATAAAAAAACAAATAAAATATATAATTTTTCAAAACTGACACCAGCTAGATGCTTGCCCCTTGCTTTTTGCAAAAAGAATATGGAAAGGGAAAAATAATACTTTGCAATGGAGAAAACAGACAGACATCACCTTAAACAAGCCTACAAGATTAACACCCCAGTGATAAATCATGTTGATATCATGTTCCTCTGATATGATATGAGGAGAAAGATACTTTTCTGATATTCTTCCTTAAAGCCCATAATCTGAGTTTAATCATAAAAAAACTCAACCAACCCAAATTGTGGATACTCTACCAAAGTAGCAGGCCATGAAGAACAAGGAAACACTAAGAAACTGTCACAGATTGAAAGAAACTAAGGACACATGATGGTTAAATGCCATGTGATATCTTGGACTGGACTGTGGACCAGAAAAAAGATATCAGTGGAAAAACTAGTAAAACTAATCTATAGATTGAATAAAAAACTAACCTATAGATTTGAATAAGATCTACACATTAATTAATACATTAATGTTAATTTGCTAGTTTTCATAAATGTACCATGGTTATGTAAGATGTTATCATTATAGGAAACCTTTGTAACACTTTTGTAACACTTCTGTAACTCTAAAATTGTTTCTAAATAAAAAGAAAAACAATAACAACAGACTCCAGAAGAGATGGAAAATCTGAGCAGACCAATTTCCACATATGAAATAGAAAACATGTTAAAATGTTTTTCTCCACAAAAAGCCAGTCACAATTAGCTCCTCTACTGGCCAAGACTCTGGTCTTCATACACTATTTCCCACAAATGTGAACTAGGGTGCTTGGAGAAACAGCTAATTCCTAGTCCAGGAAGGGACTATACAAGGTAAGTCTGGGGCCTCTTAAATTTGCACTTAAATGCAAAGAAGTTTTCAAAGATGTAAGAGTCAACAACTTGTGCTTCCAGTTAACAAGATTAAGAGGAATCAGACTTACCCTTCTATTTTAAATAACTAGACACAAAGAAAATATAAGAAAAAACAGCTTTCAGATACAGTGCAGCAGGGAGTACAGAATAGGAAAACAAATGAGGTGAGCCTGAAAAGTGCTACAGCTCACTTCCTGGAGAATTTCTAAAACAGCACAGGGAAGGGGAAGCAAAGTAGTGCCCAGCAGTATCCCAAGCAGAGGGACAAAATACACAGTTCTGGGACAGTAGGCGTAGTACCAAAGAGCTGTAAGGTGCACAGAGAATGCTCTAGAGACCTGTAGAGGAATCCCCTTGGCTGAGTCCTTATCTGTATACGCATGTGAGAAAACTAATGAGGCCAAGAAAAGCATCAATAGACAGAAAGAGGCAGAAAAATACCTGCAGGTCACTAAGGACAGGGGATAGTTCCTGTTTCCAACAGCCAAAGTAGAAAGACTTTGCAATACATGAGGTACCAAACAGAGCCCAGAAGGGTACTGCCTCAGTAGTGGATCCAAATTAATTCTAGACTAAAAGTTATTCTGGATTTATGCTAACAAAGCTTAAAAGCAAACCATGAAATGATCAGATAGATTTAAAATTACATAACTGTATCCTAGAGCACAGCCCCAAAATATGCAAGAGTAATAACAATCTAGCATCCTAACAAGGTAAACTTCACAATATTTGGTGTCTAATAAAAAAATAGCAGGCATGCATACAAGGAGGAAAATAGGGCTTGTTACTAGCAGAAATATCAATAGAAAGAAAGAGACCAAGAAATAATACAGGTAACAAACATAGTAGACAAGGATATAAAATGAGCTATTACAGATATTCTCCATATGTTCAAGAACATGGCTTTTTTACTTATCTCTTACTTTTATGTAGTTTATTTTTTGTTAGACTCAACATGCAAAAGAGCTCAAAGAGTAAATATTCTCAAAATACTTCTATGTTCAAATTGTTGCACTTAGACTTTTATAACAAAACATCTAGGCCTAAATCTTCCAATTTGTGGGAAGATATTGATGACTGATTCATTTTCTTTAGTACTTATGAGACTTTCCATGTTTTCTATTTTTTTCTTATGTGAAGATTTTTATAAATTAAAATTTCTTAATAATTTGTTTCATTTAATTTGTCAAAGGTTTTGGCATAATCTTTTCCAAAATATCATCATATTTTCAAAGCTTCATGGTTTGTAAACAGTTTCTTTTTTTCCTTACATAGAATTTTTTCTTGATTCATGTTGAGAGTTGTACCACTTTTGTGACTTGTTCTTTTGTATGTTTATTTTTTATTTAATTGATTTCTGTCCTTTCCTTTCTTCTACTTTCTTTAAGACTACCATGCCTTTCTTTTTCTAACTTATATGAATAATTAACTCATTAATTTTTAAGCACTTTTCCTGGAAACAAAAGATCCATTGGGATAGAAGCTTGAGATCAAAACAAATGAGCAATAACAGTCATTAAAGAAGTGGTAAATTGGCCCTGATGATTCACAGCTTTTCCTCTGTGGAAACTTACTGATTCTGAGTAGAGGCAAAGGAACAGAGATAACAAAGAGGTAGCTGAGTATTACCAAACTGAAAACCAGCACTGACCCAGCTTAATGTCTAGTCGTATTACTGTCATCAGCCCCTCATTCTATCAGACTAATAGAGGAAAATACTTTCTAGAGGAAGATACCATCATCTGGAATCTCTTCAGTTCTTTTGTCCACAATGTCCAGAATACAATCACAACTATTAGTATCTTAAAAGGCATTGCCATAATAAGAGCAAAAAAAAGAAAAGAAAAAAAAAAGAAACAACAGAAGCAGACCCACAGATTATACCAAAAAAGAAGGCATTTAAGAATTTAAAATTAACTATGATTAAAATATCACAAAAACAAATGAAAAGATAGTAATGTAAAGAAAGTCAATAAAAGAATGAAGATTTCTAGACAACTGGTAGTTATAAGAGAGAGTTAAATTGAATTTCTAGAACTAAAAAGAAAATATCTGACATGAAAACCTCCTCTTTAAAGAGGACACTCATCACAGCAGAAGACAGGATAAGTGAACTGAAATATGGGTCAACAGAAAATTCTAAGTCCAGCATAGAAAAAAACAGAGGGGAAATAGAGAGGAAAAGTAGATAAGCAAACAATATAATTGTGAGATATGCTTAGAAGATCTAACATAGGAGCCGGGCTCGGTGGCTCAGCCTGTAATCCTGCGCCTTGGGAGGCTGAGGTGAGTGAATTGCCTGAGCCCGCAGGTTCGAGACCCACCTGGGCAACTTGGCGAGACCTCATCTCTACAATAAATCAAAAATCAGCCGGGTGTGGTAGCACGCACCTGTAGTTCCAGCTACTTGGAAGGCTGAGGCGGAAGGATCCCCGGAGCCCAGCAGGTTGAGGCTGCGGTGGCCGGGAACGGCCACTGCACTCCAGTCCAGTCTGGGTGACAGAGTGAGACTCCAACTCAAAAAAAAAAAAAAAAAAAAAAAAAAGA